>CM073775.1:21054115-21093957 GCA_037158775.1 Hetaerina titia | reverse complement strand
GGACGCGAAAGAAAAGTCGCCCTGTAGACTAGGTGCGCCCGAAATAACGGTGTCGTTGGCGTCGATACGAATGGCAGCGTTAAAGTTCTTGAGAAAGTTCAAACCATTGTGAGAGGATATTTATTGGGAATCACTTATTGATCCATACTCGAACAGCAAATCAGGGGGAAGAATGCGCGGCCTACTATGAGTAAGGCGTGAAGTTTCACAAAAATGGCAAAGAAAGAGGAAAAAAAAAGGATTGACTCAGGAAATTAATGCTGAATTTTTTTTGTTATTGCGAAAAGGTGTAAAGATGCAGAAGAGATTTAGATTGGAAATTCATGGCGGACTGAACGTAGGGTTTTAAGTTATTTATTTTCAAAAGCTAAGAATCATTTCCGGGATTGAGCATCCCAATGAAAATTGTAAATATCTCCTAAAAGTGAAGAAGCGGGTATGCGAGAATTTACTATGTGAATTGACCCTGATGAAAAGGCATACTCTTGTGAACCTGAAAATGTGAGTGTTGAACGTCCAAATTTCAATAATTCAGACCTTAAAATACGGAACTAAAAATTGCCCACAACAATCTGATGTGTTTTCGATGTACCTTTGTACTTTAGAAGACTGGAGAATTCTTTTTCAATTTTGTCGTTTTTCGTTATTCGGCGCTGGGACTCTTGAATTAATGTATTTCAAGCATGCACGCGAAGTACATATGATACCGAAGGGGATCTCATTATATTAATTTTTAAAATTTAAATTCTTGAAGTTACATGTATGGACCCTCCCCATGGAATAAAACAACCATAAACACAGTAATCAACCCGAAGGTCGGTTTGGTAGGTGATGGTAGAGTTCATCTAGTACTAAGCCCGACGGCGTGTGAAATTTACGTATCAGGGTAGGGGGGCCAGTTCCTTTCCCTGTTCCGGTTATGGTTTCCCAGGATGATCTGGTACACAACCTTGACTTTGTGGGTGGGCCTGTGCGTTCTGATGACCCTAGATTTGTGCTGTCAGAAGCAGTGATAACTCTGCTTGTGATAAGGTCACCCATGATAAGTCGAAGGGAGGAGCCAGAGAAAAGGTAGTACGCGCAGCGTCTATTCCTTAGCTCCTAAGGCATCTGACACTTGTGAGGTGGCCATTTGTGTGATTTTTTCACGTTAAAAACAGAGGAAAGCAACGGGAAACCACCTCAATTAATTATTCCACGCAACAATGAATTTGGACATAGGTCTTGAGTATGAGTCATGGCAACTTGGGGACCCTAGGTGGTCCGTTGGGCTGTGTGTCGTATCGGCAGCGGGAAGGGCAATGCTTTCTCGGTCGTCACCTCACGAAAATCTTGCCAAGAGGAATTGATAGCATGACCACAAGATACACGGAATAAGAGTGAACCAGTTCAAATAGAATGGGGAAGAGAGCCAGCGACGGGTGGCTTTAGTACTGAACAAAAAGTTTGGAAGAGGTGAAGTAAACATAGCTAGCGACTAATGGAATATTTACTAAGGGAGTTTAAAGCGAACTTGGTAATTGTTCACGTCAACGTGCCACCAAAAATAGTACAAGGAAGAAGAAATGGGTAGGGTATGCAATCAATTAGAAGTAGTAATTACGAATGTTCCTAGAGGGAGTCATTTATAAATAATGGGATTGGAACACGACAGTCGACGAAAGAAAATATGGCAGTGAGGTAGGTGACTGAGGTTTATAAACAAGGAATGTGCGTGGGGGAAAGTAATAGCGTTCTGCCGGAGACGGGGTTTAATTATGATGCACACTTTGTTTCAGGACCAAATTGGTGTAGGTATGCATGGAAAATTGCCGGGGATTCGGAGAGAAATTTAGTTAGATATATTACAATGCGGCACAGTTTTTGTAACAACGTGATTAATTCACATTACTTCCCGGGTGCAAATGCGGTTCAGGTCATAATTTAGTATTGATGAAATGGAATGTCATATCCAAAAGGATAAAATAAGGAAGACGGTGTGGAATGTAGAAGCATTAACGTAATGAACTTAAAGGGACGATGAGAATGTAGTAACAGCAGGCTATAGAGAATGTTATGAGGGCAGGGAGACATACAGCCGAAGAAAATTGGGAGCGTATAGAAAAATTACGAAGAAAGCTGCAAACAAAACTATAGAAACAGTAAATAGAAAAAAGACAAAGGACCATAGATTACGCGCGGGATGATTTTATTGGTAGACGAGAGAAGAAAATGGGAGAATGTGAAAACTAAGTTAGATGGACGAAATAACAAAGAGTTGAAAAAAACCGAGGCGGGAAACTAATGGGACGAAAGAAGCTTGGTGAGAGACGGAGTGCGAGGATGTGTGAAAAAGGAAGATTAAAATCGGTGAACTGCCCAGCGAGGTGAAAGCTATCAAAAGATGCGAGGACAATTGAGATGGAAGGATATAGAGGAGCTAGTATATATAAATGCATTATGCCAGCAAGCTTAAACATGGAGAGTATGACCTAGGTGAGGATAATTTAGGTCCTGACATGCATGATGGCGACATAAAAAATGGTATTGCGGTCATTGAAATAAAGGCCCTGGGTGTAGATTACAGGGACGTCGAGTAATAATGTTGAGAAAATACTCATGAAAACTTTGATTTGGAGAGTGGTTTTCTATGGTATGGTAACATGGTCGTTGCAAAAAGATAAGCATAGATTGGAGTCTCTTGAAGTGTGGGTCTGGATGAGAATGGAAAATATGAAATTAACATTGTAGAAACAGATGAAATAGAGCTAGTCATGGTGGGGGAAGGCAGTGGATTGTTGGGAGAAAGCCAAAGGAGGCAAGGAATATGGATGCAGAGCAATTTCATTGTCCATGGGATTTTGAAGGGTATGATATTTGAGATAAAGTTAGACAAGCGAAGGAATGGTAGAAATAGAATAGGCGTTTGAGTGAAATCTGGGAATAACTACCCGGATTTGAACTGTTAATTGTAATGCCGGAAGTCAGGTTGTGTGTTGTTACGAGAGACAAAGAAATGTATCTCCGTACCGTTGTATAGTCACCAAAACTTAAACGTACCAAACACGGTAGGATTTCAATAATAATAATAATTTGTATGAAACAACTAAGGAATATAACTGGCAAAAGGAGTATACAAGAAAAGGGCAGTGTAGAAGAAATCAGTAAATGGAGCGATTTCTACTTCATAATCGTCCTCGAGGATTTTGTTGACAGTATTCAAACCGTAAAGTGGCGGCGTGAAGAATATATGCGAATATTTATGTGTCGCACAGATATTGGTACACCTTTAAAAAAACCATAAACACAGTAATCAACCCGAAGGTCGGTTTAGTAGGTGATGGTAGAGCCCACCCATGTACCAAGCCCGATGGCGTGTGAATATTCACACATCAGGGTAGGGGGGCCAGTTCCTTTCCCTGTGCCGGTTATGGCTTCCCAGGAAGATCTGGTACCTGAAAAATCAACTAGCTTGGGTTTAGCTGCAGGTGCCCAGAGTGCCTCGCCCGGGAATCGAACCCTGGACCCTCCGGTCAGTAGTCCAACGCTCTACCCACTGGACCACCGCGACCCACAGTACACCTTTTTTTAGCGAAAATTTGGAAAACAATGGTGGAATGTTGTCTGCCTGGCGCTACCGATGGTATTATTTACTGGAAACAGCATTATTTGTTTTTGCAAAGTTCAAAGGTTAAATCGCGAGTGACAGCTTATTGGAGCCGGGGTCCTGGAGGAAGGAGTGTTTATTTTCCTCAAAATGATTTTCCTTGAATCGTAATTGCATAAGTAACACATCGGATCGACTGGTTATAATATAGACTACCTCAGCTCAAAGAAATAAAACATTCATGCAGTGAATCTGAGATTGGTTGCCGGTGTTAAATGAGAGATGGTAATGTACGAAATGTACATTGTAAAATGTCAACCAGACTAAATTTTCCCCCAAGGTCATTCGTTTTAATTACCATCCAGTTTTATGATTGTATTCGGGATAAATATTTGTTATTAATGATAGTGTACCAATTAAGGTAGGTTTGAGTGGGAAGGAAATAAACCTTCACTATTTTTGTGAGTCTCATGTACGACACAGCGCGGCATTCTACACCGAAATAAATCCAGTTTGAATGCCGTAGCTGTACTTTTTGCCTCCCTTTCTCCCGCCCAAAGTACTTACCCTATTCCTATCCCTGCGTCTCCTGCCGAACCTTCTCCGTTATACGCATCACAGTCTTCAACATTCCATAAGCTATCAAAATGGTCTGCATCCAATGTTCTTGCCTCCGAAATCCTGCCAAGAGTACCTTCTCCTCCCCATCATGGTTAGCACTTCCATCAGCTCTTTCTCGTTATATTTCCTTTCTACTTCAATCCTTCTCCACACCAACACCTCAAAACTTTCCAGTATACGACTACTGTCTTGCTTCAACGGCAAAGTTTCCTCGCCATAAAACCCTGATCCTCCTCATCAGAGATTAAAAGATTGCAGTAATCTTTGCCTCCTTGTCAAGGTATTTTCCATCAACTCGTTTCATCGATTCTTCTACTTACGTCCCAGTTACTGTGATCCTCTCCGTTAAAACTGTTCCTAAAAAGGTCCTATCTACTGTCTTTTACAGGTATGCCCTCCTGTTTTAATAATTAATTGGAATACTTAAAAGTTTAAGTAATACGGGAAATATTCAGTCCAATCATGACTGTCGTTAAAATTGCCTTTTGTCTGTACCCTTGCATACTTTTATATAAACGTGTGTGCATATATTGTTTTAACTAAGTTTACAATCAATTTCGATTTACGTGCCCATATTTCTTTTAAACTTGTTATTTTTTCTTTTCCATTCATCCTTGTACGTATGCAACACGCAACCAAGACGGTACTGCGCGTCACATAAATTGGAGGATGCAGCAGCCCAATATGTACCGTTATTGTATCGGTTCTGGAGAATTTCCATTTAAGTTTCCTTTCTGCTATAAATTGGATTCCCCAGCTGTTCACTTTGAAGGATATTTTAAATATTGTTATTTTATACATTCCTGTTACGTACTTGGAGCACGTATGTGTGTTTGAAATGATACATGAAATGCCAGTTCTGTTTGGTATTCCGCAGATAATTGCTGTTTCGAATGTTGCTTGCTCATCCTTCGCGCCACAAATACGGAGAGACATGTGGTAACTAGCAACTGAAAACTCATCTCTAAAATATAATTATGTAATTATCCAAAGACTCCTTGAATTAATTCCTCAAGATTTGCAACAGCCTTTCCAAGCAGTAACAATTTAATTTTATTTCGACAATCGAAAAATAGTATCACAAAACAAATGAAAACCGCCCTTAATACGTTTTAATGTTTTTAATTCAGCTGATTCTATTTTTTTAAATTGCTATTGCCTCCTTTGTTTTTGATATTTTTACAAATCTGTGTGTAAGTGATTTTCAAAATTTGTGCCGACAATTTTCGTTCCTGGTTTAGAAACAGAGCGCTAAGTGATTAAGGACTTTATTCAATACATCGGCTGTGAACGGGCCCTAATCATGCCCAGAGTACATATGGATCATATATATAATGGGTCAATAATATATGGGTCATATTTCAAACAGAAGGGAAAACCTTGATCTTTATTAATGGACATATTAGTGAAATAATCAGTGAGGTTTAGACAGGGAGGCTCATACCATCGACTTCGCCTTTCAGAACAAGTTGATCATAGGGAATTTATGTCAGAGACGTCATATTGTCCTAGGAAATATTATTGGTCGAAAATCCATGGAAATGGGGCTACAGTAGACTTCTTGACTTTGCGAAAGGGTGACACAAATATTTCGACTCTGCAGTCTTTCTTGTAAGTTAATGGTCTCTAATTATGATCCACGTGCCTGATCTTGTATAGCCCTCAATCCGGTCCGCGAACCTACCATGGAATTGTACAGACAAGACTTGCGCCGAGTCACCTTGATATTTAAATTGAAACGTATTGATTTGAATTCACTAAAGAAGAATTATACAAATATGCATTTAATTTGCGTTTGGTTATTTTAGTAAAAGTGAATATTATGCCAGTGAAAGTCTCGTTGGAGTCCAAATGTGGACCAATGACACTCCTAAAACTGTTTCTGACCCAAGTCACGAAAGCGTCCAACACCAATAATCTAAGTCGTGCATCTGCGCAGTTCAATCGTCCCAAACCGTTGAGAGGTGGGAAGGTGTGAAGTCGGGTCAAGGTGGTATGATGTGCCAATGTTGTTCTGTGGAACGTAAGGTGATAAATGCTCCACGACTCAAAAGTTTTACGTAATTTAAGGTGATGTTTAATGTTTGTAGGTAATACTATATTTCAAGATATTTATTTTCAAGGTAAGTTTATGTGGATTTTAAATAAATGTGAGGGGCAATGCCAGAGATTTTTCTTTTAACGCGCATCTGAATTCTTAGTTCACGGGCCCTTCTGGAACGTGTTAATGGTGGATTTGGGGCATCGGCGGCTGTCACAGTTTGTTTAATCGATATCGACCGAATTAACGGTTGGGCTATTTTATTTCGTAAACTTTTGAAAATAGTAGGTATTGGTCGTAAATTTCCATATTTACGATACCGTATCAATCTGATAGTTCGAAATTATTTCCGCGCATGATGTGGAAAAGATGGTTTCTGACGAAGAGCGTTTCCAGTAACTTCAAACCTTCTGCATTAAAAGAATTCGTAACGGATTTCATTGAGAATTTTATTGGTGCATATGTTATGAAACGAGGTTTCATTGACTCGCCTCGTCAAATTATGACTCAGTTTGCGGAATGATGTCCTGCAGATGGGTGAAGAATGTTGGATCGTATGTTTCAAAAGCGAACCAACGAAGGATACAATCACTCGTGTTTCTTGAAATTGGCCCTTTACCGGGTCAAGAAAAGGGACTTGGGGTGCATCATAGTTGAGTCGCCCATTTCTTCGAAAAAATCACACTTCATAAGTTTAACAGGATAAGTTTAATGCTCTAGCGACTAGTGTCGAAACCGTGTTTTATTGCTTCATTTCTTTCTGTAGTGAACTCTTATTCGCAATGAAATAGTCTCTTTTATATTCTATCGTACTGGCGCCACTCGTAACTGATGAGCTCTTGACTGTGACCCAGAAACAGGCGGTACCCACCGATGTTTGCAGAGCAAGAATTTTTTTCTCACCCGCCTGCGACGAAGTGCTTCAGGTACATCTGCTACATATCACCATGTGATTGAGCCTCGGTTAGACCCACTTCTATCGAGACCATCATTATTTTTTTCGGCTAGACGAGTTCTTTAAAAGTGGGTGAACGCAAGGAAATGTAGGCGCCAAGCAGCGTCCTTGACAGTTTTACCCTACTTGTGAAACTATCTGAATTCCAGCCGCAATGGCGAGCACGTTATCTCCCACTACCTTCTAAGGAACATTCTTAGCCCCATCCCACTCCCTGGTCTTCAGATTTCATAGCATATCGAGAGATGCACTTCGAGTTTCATGCCAGCCATTGTTCCTAAATTTCCATCGTAAACTTGAATGCGTTTCTGCCGATGCGGTATTTACGGTGGAAATGTAACATCGGTCCTTTCGGCCCTTTACGACGAGTAGGTAACTAAGGCTTCTTTGGAATCTGAAAATTGTTGGAAGAGCTTTTCTCATCAATTCCTCAGTTGCTGCATTGTCAGGAATTTCTCTGGTGTTCGGAATTCGCTGTGCTATCTATGGTCACCGGCAGAGATACACTTGTAACGTTGAAAATATGTGGGTTATCCCGTGACATTGAGGGAAGCAATTGAGTCTATGAGATTAGATGTAAGAGTTTTGTATTTTATGTTTGTTACATTTCATAAAGTACATTTTAATGACCATTTTATGATATTTAAATCCAATTACAAAAGTACCAATGAATACTTATTAGTTAACGCACGCGTTCTGCGTGATAGGTTAATTATGCTGTTGGAAAAATTCTTTTAATGTCTGCGCTGATATTTGTATTTCAATAAAGTTATTAACTTTAGAAACAAGGATCATTCTTAGAAATTTGACACCTACCTCCATGGAATTGAGGGAAATAATGAAACTCGTTAAAAATATGGGTTAATCCATATTATGTGGAGGTCGCTGAATGATAAGATCTCTAGTGTTCCAAAAAGAATCAATCATGTATATTTGCTCTAAAAAATAGAATCCCTAAAAATAGAAAAATTTTAAACGATGATATTAGGATTTTTGATATGTGAGAATTTTGATACTAACTCAGAGAGCGGTTAGTAGTGATTTAATATGATAAAAGTAGAGTAGTTGTTAAATAGAGAAAGGAGGTAGCCAGGGTCTTATTCTCGTTATTGACCTTTAGTATATACATTTAGAGACTAGGGAATTTGAAGAAAGATAAAATAAATATGTGGCAAACGAAAAAACTGAGAAAGGATAAGCGAGCTACAACTTGCGGATGACCTAACTATACTTATAGAGAAGAAAGAAAACATACAAATGTTACTTTTCTGAATTGAGAAGGGTATGGAAAAGTTAAACATCAAGATGAACGAGAATAAACGATGGGAGTAGCCTTCAGTCAAAGCAGCGAAAATAATACTTAAAAAATACAAAAGAAATGACTGTGCTGCTGTGCTGTAACCAATCAAATATATATGTATAAGTGTAATATTGACAGCAAAAATCGCATGGTAATATGAGTTCGCTTTCCGGTGACCGCATAAGAAGTAATGTAACAATTCTTATCGGTTGATAACTTGAGCATTTTCTTACGCACAAGCACTCTCGTTACTCCAGTGAAATTGTCTCAACAAAATCCGCCTTTTTCAAGGACTTGTAACGGTCTATTTTGTATTATTGAATAAACGCTACAGTGATGCACTGTTACGATACTATTTATTAGGGTGTCTTACGTTACCGTGTCATTGTGTGCATCACGCTGTGTGTAAGAAAGCCGAGAAAAAAATCAATAAAAGTGTCGCTTAAGTTAACTAGGGAAAAGATAGAGGTGTCCGTTGAAGATCAAGCAATGAAGACGACGTCACCGATAGGAAACTTTGAGGAAATTATGACAATGGATGGTTGAAGGATAGCTTGGAGAGTGCTGTTACAAACCAAACCTGGGATGTTCAACCAGGTTTTAATGAATTTGATGCGCGCGAAGCAGTTTGTGACCCAAAGAGTTCCTCTCGGGTATTAGCGAGCGCATTCACTTCGCAGCTAGAGATTCACTTTGCATGACGGGAGCAACGTGCATCCTCAAAATTCTCCGTAGCCTCATCAAACCTATCCAAAGCTAATTCAGCGTAAACGAACCAGCGTGAAAGATTACGAGTAACGACAGTCCTGGGCCTGCCTACCCCCGACGGTGATGAAGAGGGGGAATCGTCACGGCCGATATAAACCAAGATTCAACGCTGGTGTTGTCGGTGTTTCGGAGCGGCATCCGGGCGTTTTCTCTCCCACTCTCCCGTTAATTCAGATTAATCCTTGGAGCGTACCCGGGCCCTCGACGGCGGCTCCACAGGTCCCGAGACAAGTCTCCGTCGAGAACCCGATGATGCCATTCCGCGCCCTTAGCAGGAGGAATTCGAGGCGCGGACATGCCCCTCGGAGGGTTGGTTGTCAGGACGGGAGGCGGGTTGATCGATAGCGGTTGCCGGCGCGCGGAGACCACGCCCAGGGACGGCGGCGTGTGTGCTCGATGGGGTGCGTGAGGGGCCCAGGATGTGCAGTCATCGGAGGGGGAGAGGTTGGGGACTGGGGGTTGGCAGGGTGGAGGGGGAGTCAGAGGCAGAGAGAACATTATTTTTTTAGGCTGTGAGGTATGGGCGATTGGAGCGACCTGTCGCGAAAAACCCTTTGCCCTTGCGTAATAAGGCGTCGGGGAGTGTCCTCAAACACAAGTCATTCAGTTGCACAATTCAAAAACGACAGTGGTAAAATCCTCATATTTTATGGTTGGGGTTAGGTTTGAAAGGAGGGTCAATTAGATTGTTATAAGTTCCTGGCTAATTTTGAGTCTTCTTTAGTGCCTGACGGGGTTGAAGTTATACATTAGAGCATATAGCATCCTGAATCACCCATGTCGTAATAAGAGTCACATAAACTCTTAAACGAGCTCGTAAACTAATGCTCAAGGAGAACCTGTCATAATTCATTGAAAACTCGGATTTTTCTTAAGGATATAAACGTTTTTCTCAGTCAGGGATGGACCATTTTCCGAGGGTTTCTTAAGCAGGTCTTTTCGTTAATTGCGTAATATGTCACTCTTTTATTTACTGTTTTATCAATAATCCTACATTGTAAATCTCGCACTTCCAGGTAGACCTGAGAGTATATAGTATATTAATTGCGCATAAGTTGATGGAATCCGCTCTTTCGTCAGTTCTCGTAATTGATGTTATTCGAGAAACTTCTTTATAGAATTCTCCGTTGCCATTGCCTTGAATAACTTTATTTTCCTCGTGATCTCCTCAGTCACTTGAGCAATCTAAACGTGACGTCGAAAATTTACTTTGCTCGAGGGATATATACTGTGATAATCACCGATAGTGTTTTGGACTCATGCTGTTTAATAATGTTTTCCCAATAATCTGCGCGGGCATGTATGTGTGTGTGCATATATACACTAATTATATATATGTATATATATATATAATTGTAAAAAAGTTAAGGCTCTACGATCTTCGTGAAATTTTCAAAAACGTTTTAATCCCAAGGATGTCTAAATATAACGTGAACGTCTTCGATGCTAAATATTAAATCTTGTAGATAATTTACGAAATAATTATTAATGAGAACTGGTAAATTAAAAAATATTTTTCCATCAATTATAAGTGTAATTTAAATCCAAAGAATCCTCACATTTTCGTAGGAAATGGTTGCATAAACTGTGCGTCATGAGTTATGAATTTTATGATTCGAAAATGAGCAACTACAGCATGTGCAAGGTATTTAATCGAAAAATTAATAATCAACCTTAGGGCTGTACTACGGTTTGGTATGTTCTTTACTGACGAATTTGTTTAGTATATTCGTTTTTAATAACTAAATACAAAAATGTGATCGTGTTGTGCTGAGGAATGCCTTGTTCCTGTATGCCTCTATTCCATGGGTTCCATTTGACTTAGATCGTCATTTTCAACTGTATGATATTTTCCAATTTTGCTGCTATAATTTTAACTTGTTTGGCATTCCTTCTATTGTGCATCGGTTTTTTAAATCAAATTCGAAAGGTCTTGCAATCTTTAAGCTTTGCCAACTTGCTAATAATTATAATCAATTTATGGATGCTCATCGTCGAAAATATAGTCTCTCGTAACTTCTTTCGTGCTTTAATGCCGGCCCATCCCTTTTTTGCTTGTTTTCATCTATATATTCCATATTATTCGTTTTTCTTTTTTTTTGACATTCATGTTTTCCTCTCCTTTAATTTATTTTTTCCTCCTTTACTATGGGTCGATTTTCCATTTGCTCAGCTTAAAGAATTTATTTTATCTCTTCGCTTAAAAAAAGAATTTTATTGTCATTTTTTTCCTCTCTCCGCACATCTTTATAAGCGTTCGATTTTTCATGCGTTCGCCCTTTTTATCACACTACCGATTCAGAATTTTCATTTTTATGTCGTCCTTCGTTCATTTTTTGTCATGATTGTCATTTTTTGCTTATTCAAGATATTTATTATTGTCGTTATTTTTATTCTACTTGCACGATTAGTATCATTATACGAGGTATTTTACTACTGTGTTTAGTGTATTCTTCGCTTCCTTTATGTTTTGTTCTTATTGAGGTTTTGCCTTCTAATCTTTGTGTGCTATCCAATGTTAGATGGGGTGCCGTTGATCGGATTAATTATCGTGTCTGATCAAGGAGAAATAATGTTTAGATTCCATTTGAAACAAGGATGGTAGAAAATATCATACCTTAAGAGTTAAGAAGAATCACGAGATCATTCTAGAAATGTAGACTGCTGAACATGATGTGATTATTTTCTCAAAAAATATTGGGGTAAGCGTCGTATCGGGCTAATAATTTGTCGCTAATTAATAAAAGCAATGAGTTTGCAAATAACTTAGTTAATTGAATTTTGTGGTAGTCGCGAAGACTCCACATGAACGTGAATTCATTGGGGGAAGTACAAAACTATGGAAGAAGAGTACGTGTAGCAGCATGGGCATCAAAAGTCTAATTCTACCCCCATTGTACACCATATGAAAAATTGCATAGTAAACTATTCACACGCAAAACTAAGATTATATGATGAATCTTTTGACGTTAATTAACTAAACCGAGACCGATCAAAATTGTTTGTTGGGATATTTAATTGAAACATGGGAACGTCTAAATTATTTTATAATCATTTATCGATATTATCAACTTTTGGCTGTTATATTACTTTACGTTTTTATTTTGACCAAATGCAGATACTCGTCTTCTCAAAACCTCGAATGGCATTTAGAATTTTCTTTCCTTAGATTTCCCGTTGGTTTAATGTTCGGGTCAAAATTTTGTAGGTGATTGAATTCCAAAATTCTTTGTATTTATTTTCATTCTCATAGCTTATCCTCAATTTATAGATTTCCGAAGTCGAAATTTTTTCTTTTGACGAATAACATCGTAGAGATTTTTCAGAATGCTACGGCTCACTTTAAAATTCTTTAGAAAACACATGTAAACATGATTTAAAACTTTCTCGATCGCAGCTTTATAAACGTACCCATAGGCAAAGCGTGTAGGTTGATCAACCGAAACGTGACTGTTTTGATGTGAGCAATCTTGAAGTGTTTGTGAGTTGCCTCGTAATTTTAAGGAAACAGACCCTTTTTATTTTGTAATATGTATGCGTAGGTGTCAACTGACACTTGGCTGCTGCCAGTGAGAGCAATCTGCTAAAGAGGCTTGGAATGGGTTGGATTTCTGCTGTAGCATCGCCTCTTTTTCCTTACATTATACATTTTTTTGTCCTCAGCGGGAAGCGATTCCACGCCAACAATCGAAGCGGTTGGCACGGTTCCAATTCTCGCCGCTTATGGCGCTCCGCTGGATGTAAACAAAAGCCTAGGAAAGGGACGTTTTGAATTTAATTGGAACAAGCTTCAGTGCCTGCGTAATGAAAAAGGCGCTGAAATTCTTATTTGCTATTGGCCATTTTATGTGCCACCTCGTCCAAAACCTTTGTTACTTCGACTCCTGGCATAATTAGTTCTACCGAAGTGTTCTACACACTCCAAGCAGGCCCTAAACGTAAGCTTTTTCAGCATGAGGTGCTAGCACACCAGCCACGAAATAATAGGCGAAGAAGACTGTAAAATGGCGAAGTGTTATTATATGTTGGTCTTAGCTTTGCTGTTGTATGTGTTGTGGTAGCGAGTATGCTAATATTTTATTCTGATTTTTTGGTACTTGAAACTCCTATTTCATATCATTATAAAACCCTCTATTATCCATTTCCTTAGCTCAAGTTAAGGCCGTGATGTTATATTTAGTTAGACGGTGGGCAAACTAAAGTTTATGATATCCGAACATCACTTTACATTGCTAAGGCACTTGTTGGAATTTGTTATTTTTTGATTAACATTAAAACCTAATCACTTTTCCATCATTTTTTAAAATGATGAAGTGCATTGAATTGTGCTGATAGCAATGACCATGAAAGTTATGAAAACTTCACTTAATTAGCCAGGCTTGAAAAACAAAATCTCACTTTGCCTCTCAGAAGTATTGGTACAACAGGGTAGTGTTTGGAGGGTCCATAGTAATCACCCTGAAGGTTGACTGTAATAGATGATGATACTAATCCAGTCGAAGTAAACCTTGGGCCACCATTCGGTTCTTCGCCAAACGCCAAGCTACGTACGTATTATAAACTCGAACCGATTGAATCGTCACATGGGGCAGTCCAAAGGCATTGCCTCAAATTCAAACCGCGGACCCGTTCTTCGGATATGCGGTGTTGTCCACCATTAGTTAGTGATGACGTCTTGGTTAATCTTGTCACATGGCGTCCTTCATATTTCTAGTTAACTCGCTGTTCGGTGTTATTTTTTAAATTTTACGTTCCAAGCTATTCTAGGACGCACTAGTAGAAGGTGCACTCTATACATAAAAGTGCCGTGTAATTCAAATTCATTCAGTTTTATCTCCGTATCGTGTGCTTCCTGGATAGCGGAGAATCAGCTGGACCATTGCCAGTTGAGCACTCACTCTCGAGAAGGTATTTTTACAAACTTTCATTCAAGAAAAATGTGCTAGCTATTTTATTTTCTGTTCAATTCTTTTAGGGTGCCACTTGGAATTTCTCCACGCTCTCAATCGCACTGTTTGCTGCAGCAATCAATCCTTAGGTTGGTTTGACAATGTGAGTCATTTCTGTTCTGGAATTGAATGTAAAATCCGGAAAATATCAATTTAATATGAAAAATCTAGATAGATAATAGATTGTGAATGTACATCTATTGGATGCTCACTTCGAGTGATAGCACCTGCTCCAATTTAAACACTCTCTAAGTAAAAATTCATCAATTTTGCTAGAGTATCTTTGTTACTGGGTGACTTCAAGTTATAAAATGTTTCCCTTAGCTATTCTGAAACATCTTTCACAACTCTCCAAGCACCACCGGCTATCTAGATTTTTTGCCCTAACTTGTTGTCTTCGTCTGGGCCTCAGCTAATCGGGAAAAACTGGCTTTTCGACTTTCGAGACAAAGCGGAAACAGGGCGGGGCTGTACCATCTACTTTCAGATTCAGGATGAACGCTGGATTTTGAGGATATGGTAATGTTTTCACTTTATCGTAGAGCAAGTATATGCTAATTATGTAAGCCTTATGTATTTGCTAAATAAATATCCCAATGTCCATTTACATCTTAAATGACTTTTAACACGATAAAACCACGTAAAGAGGCCATGAAACAAGGCAAACTGCGCGTTTGGTTAACTTTCGGTGACTCTACTTGAAAAACTGTCGTGTTCAAGTTGTAGATAATTTAATCGCAAACCAAGAATCTATACGCATATTATCGGAAGTTGAATACATATCCAAAACTTCAAGTGATATGCGTTTATAATATATGTATCGTAGCTTTCAGATTATTTTTCGTCGCGAAAATTCACGTACTCGTGTTAATACATTTTTCAAAAACATTAAGGAAACGAAATTTTCATGGTGCTCTAAGTACTTCATTTCAGAATTGTTTATGACGTTCCACATCTCGCCAATATCGCCACCCTTCCACTAAGGAGGGAGAAAATGGGAACATTAGACCGAGGCTGACGCAACGCGTGACATATGGTAACAGCTTCGTAACGATCCGTAGCCCATAGATTTTTGGATATTTTGGTAGGCCGTGAACTAAATAATGAGCTCTAGAACAATATTTTCCCCAGAACTTCATGGCCTATTCTGATATGATTGTGAAACAATATTATTTGCATAGTAATTGTGCAATGAATAGTGTTGGTAAGAGTGTGGTTGGTAAGAGTGTAATTAATCCAGATATCTAGGGCATCTCTTGCTGTGATATTAGTGCTGTGATTCAAAGCAATCTTTAATTTTTTTAAAATTTACATCTATAACTCAGCTTCTCCATTTTGTGTCATTCATGGAAAAATCTGACCCCATTGTGTGAGAACAGAGTTATACAGTGATCTAAAAGCAAAATGCTCTTTTGAAACACAACGGAGTGAGTCGATTTTCTCAATTTAGGTCTCTTCTTCGTAAATGTCTCTTTTTTCAAATAAACGTTCTACCTCCTCTTTTTCTGGATTCCTTTCCAAACGACGAGAATAATTCCTGGCTTCTTCAGTTGAAGTAGTAATTTGATTTTTCAGAGGGAAAACTTTTCAAGGTGTGGACGTCCCATGTTCATTCTGTCGCGGAATTGAATATCATTGTTTTTGGGAGCTATTGATGAATCCATGGGCGTAAATAGGAGAGGAGAGGGCAAATATTATGTCTATAGGGTAGCGGACGCGACAGTTCGTTATATAAGCTTGGCTCGAAACCCTGGAAACCACGGATAAATTTATAATTTGAAGTTCTACCGGGAAAATGGAAAAAAGAGAGGCCCATTGAACTTTATTAAGTCGAAAATGACCCGTAATTCAATCTTTTCGAAATGGAAGCACTGGCTGGAGGGAGGACCATTGGAGTTACGAGACTATTATTATGCTCGGATATCATGCCTCACCGCATTAGACACACTAATAAAGAACACAAGAACTGCTAAAAGTCCGCCGATTTTCTTTAATACTAGCTGTATCTCTGACGATAGTTCTTTCGTATGTACGATGAGCCTTTCTGCGGTCTCTTGCCTATGCCCCTTAATACCAAGGTGCACATAACTCTTAGGAACACTGAAAACGTCTTAAGCCAAATAGTAGCGTTGTAGTACGAGTATACCTGTGTAATAAAATAATACAAAAAAAACTTCCTCTTGTAATTTCCGCAATTGAAATTTCAATAACCAATTCAAAGCGCTTGCGTAATTGACTATCGCGTGGATTTAAAAAAAATAACGAATTTTAGCCAGAGGGATTGTAATAAGTAAAGTTTTTCACCATTATTTTTACTGTTCAATTCCGGCTGCTGACATCAAAATCTCTGATTTAAATGTTATAGTCCTCTTGTCGGACGATCAGAAATTTTTTGCGAAATTTTAAGCCGAGATGGAAAATTTAAATTTGCCGCGAATGTTTTTCATATGTCAAAACCAGCGTGTAAAATCGAAAAACAAATAATTTCCAATGTCCAAGTTGTTTTCATGTTTTCTGGTGTCAATGATTTTTTATCTCTGTAAAAAAGTTATTGAATCCATTATAGAGAGTCCCTCTAAAGTGAGTTGCACACCTAACTTAAACAGTGATTTATATATATATACATATATATATAAAGATGTATGTATATGTATGTATATATATATATTTATTGATTTATTTATATAATCTCTTCGAAGTAACACGGAAGTGTTAAATAAAAAACTTTGACGGCAACGCACAATATGAGAACACATAAAAGGAACACTCAAACGTTATTTCGTGATGATTTCGACGGAATTGAGCACCATGTTCCTCAGTCCTAAATAATCTTCTGAGGAAGACGGAGCTCAATTCCGTCGAAATTATCAATATATATATATATATATATATATATATATATATATATATATATATATATATATCTTTGGTTACAGGCAATAATTGGTTTTACTATTATAAGTAGGGCAACATATCTTTAGCTCTCCATTAATTTGTATGGCTATTGCTTCCTAGAGATACAAGTAGACCTATGAAATTAATGTTTCCAAGAAAAATTAAAAATTGCCCTTTCCACGCAATAACCAAATTCGATTTTAAGAAAATTCAGATATTTTTCATGTTTTCAGCTTATCCCAATGTTAACAACACAATTTAATATATTTCTCAAGTTTTGTCTTTTAAAAAACATGTCGTTCACAATGTTGCATATGTAGAGTTGTTGATGAGAACTTTCCCAGCAGCGACCAGGAGATTGGGAAATCAAGACAAAGTTCGGTGTTTTCGAGGTGGGTTTGAAAGTCCCAGAACTGTAAAATGGCGGTTCAGTGTGGTCGGGTAAAGGCTCAGGAAACTCGGTTGGTGGGAGGAATGAGTAATTAACGTCTGTGTTCATTAAAACTGCCAGAGTGGTGAAAGAAGTTGAGGCTGTTGAGTTGCATGGGGGTCACTGAAATTTGCCTTCTGAGTTTGTGCTAGTTGAACCTTTTTTGAAAATATACATATGTACAGTCCCTCCTCTTGCTATTTAACGAGATTGTATGGTAATACTCTTGAGAGGTAATAACTTGACTTCGAAGTAATCGGTGCGGGTGAAGTAAAATGCTTGTTTCAAGAAAAATGAGTTGATGCATGGGAACTAATAAGTAGTCAACCAACTGAAAGCCTATTAAATACAGTGATAAACCAATTATACAACTTCTTTGGAATCGAAAAGACTATTCTTCTTCGCTTCCCAGGAGATGTCTTGTTCTTCTCTTACCCCGCTGGCAATTCCTGGTCCATGAATTTAAGATATCGATTTTACGATACCGACAGTTGGTATAAAATTAATATCAAAGTAAAGACAATATATCGACTTGGGATTGGACTAAAGAAATTGAATCCATTTCATTTATTCAGTTGTCATATGAAATGCTTATGCAATTTCTATTGTGTCGCTGACTTACATCCAAAATTCCACCCAGTTGATCTAAATACTTCGTTCTGTCAGTATCAGCGTTATTTTTGAGCGAATTTATCGTCATTTGGGCAATATCGTCCATATCGTCGCTCAGTCGTTAAGGAAAGCCCCTTGATATATCGGTTTCGTAAATTATCCGATAGTGAGTTGAAAAAAATACTTAATGTGGACGTCATCATCTTATATGGCTACCTTAATTAATTAAAAACATAAAGAAACACGATTAAATAAACAATTCAGACCAGCGTAATAGTATTCAAACAACTCGGACATCACGATTTTTTAATGCCTCATTTTTTACTTTGAAAATGCCTTTAAGTGGTGACCCTGACTATGTTAAAATAAGGACTTTCCCACGTTGGACTGGGAAAACACAATTTAAGACGGTTGAGATTAGCGATTCCTCTTTAAATGAGCCCCTTTTCTTCAGCGTTAAAACATTCTTTGGTATCGTATTGTATTCAGTCTAATAACTCTTCTTTTTGCGAAATGTTCCAGTCATCCCTCGAGTTTTGCGAAATATGACAACTTGGACGGGTCAAAAAAGTAATGGCGAGAGTAGACTCCGGTTATTTTTTTATTTACTGAAAGGTCATTGCGTTTATTACGTTAACGTAAATGCTTTTTTGTGCATGTTTGCTTTATTAGTTGTCCAACGTGAAAAATAATCTTTCGGAACTCTGGCTGATGTTATTTTGAAGATTATAATCGCGTACATATGTTAGCCAAAACATCGAGTCATGAATAACGGTAATAACGGTGAAGATTGAAACGGACACTATGAAATCCCTGTCAGTGTGCGTAATGTTATTAATAGCGGTCCCAGCTCAGCTTCGCACTTTCAAGTGTTTTGAACGATTCAATGTGTTTACATCTCTCCCTTCCCGTAATCCGGGTGATTTTTCTTATTTGGCATCGTTGGGTATAGTTGTGTAGTTGTAGAAAAGGTAGTTAATTATTATTATCAAGCTGCCGTTGGATAATTTAGTGACTGATGACTCTACATACATATGCACATGTTTCGTTTATGGAGTTATTTTCATGAGGGTGACCCTGCTATTTCATAATACGGGAAGTGTTCAGGTAGAACAGCAAAAATTCAATTGCTTTGGCAAGAATTCCTACCTATGCACCGAAAGAGTGCATTCAGGGTTGTCGGCATGACCTCATTACAGAGTTGAGGCGTGATGAATGTAGCTCACTACCCCTTTAATGTTTCCAACCGTAAAATGTGTCTCTTGTGCGGCCAAGTTTGACATAACTTGAATTGATCGCTCCGGATTTAACACTACTTAGTGTGTTTGTTTCCGCTCATTTTTCACTCAGTCGGAATGGGAGAAAAATTCCCCTAGAGTCGCGCGAAGCTAGCCCAAATGCGTATAGGCAACGATAAATGGGCCAGGATGAAGGAAAACCGCGCCGTGGTGTGTTTTCCTAGATGGGAACTATATCTGTCTGGATCTCGGTAATGAGGCGGTGCGGAGAACTTTTTTAACAAAGGCGATTCTGGAGAACCGACTTACCTTTCAGCGCACGTAACTAATTCCCCACCTTGGAAATATGTCGGCTCTAAATCAAATACGATGTGTGTTCTACATCTCTGTGAGAGTAATGAATGCACAAGACCTTGCAATTAAAGCGCACTATTACTGTGATAATTTTCTCCCTCCTCTCATCTCACCTATAGTTGACTGCATAATAGCGATCCACTTTGATCGTTCATATCGTCATCCCCGGTCATTTGTTCTTAGACCTGTCTGACGCAGCTCCCCACCCCACGCTTCTGTCCATTAACTCCTCTGGTTTCTATGTGGGTCTAACTCCATTTTTTGTCCTTGGCATTTATTCAAAAGGAAGGAAAACTGGTAGCAAATTCGATGAAAATGACCCAATGGTGAAAACGGCGAAAATGGTCGGGTCTTAGATAGAGAATAGCTGGACGTTGAACGTCCAAATGATCATAGCGTCAGCTTCGGATACACGTAGAATTAACAGTTTAAGGAGTTGTTGAAGATATTTCATCGTAATGTAATTTCATGTTATGCCACTACTTATTAATCCTAAGATTAGTCCGACACACGTGTCGACCCCATTCTAATTTTATCGACTGCTTCATGGCTGCGCACGAGGTCAAAGGTCACCCTTTTTTTCTCGGGAATAGGATTAGATAGAAACCCTGGTTTGATCTTAAAACACGCGGACACACTTTATTAAATCAGGGCATAGCTGACTGCATCCTAAAGTGCACATTACTCGTATAGCGCCCGCTAGAGTGCAAGGCGTTTTCAGTTCCTAAAATGGCGCCGTAGTGTACAAGGTTGGCGTGTAATCATCTATTTTCTCTACTTGCATGGTTTTTTAACACTCTTTTTAATTCCAGGTCAATTGAGTAAGACATGCGGTGGTGGTTTTATGGATGTGAAATATTTCCATTTGTGCGTGCGACAGTTTAAAGAAGGCCGAAACATGTGTGACAACGAACTCAAGGAGCCTTGCCTACGGACCAGTCGGTTTTCATTACGGGCCAAAGGGACTCTCGCAGAGGAATTCTCTGCGACCATAGGAACATGGTGTCAGCGTTTAAAACGATGTGTACTTCCACAGGGAGATTATGTTGAGAAATAACACCAGTTTCAAAAGTCTGGTTTCAGTAATTTGGCAAAAAATATTGTAGGATATATTAGAACTTTAACATATCCCATATTTCCTCTCAAAGAGGAAACCATTAATCGTTTCAAGTTTTTCTTCGGCGGTCTCCCTGCATATTTCTTCCCATTCGGTTTGTTTACTGCGGATTTCTTCTTCGAGCATTCACGTTTCAAAATGTATAAAATAAGGTTATTCCGTCTTCTTTTCAGAGTTTATCATTGGATTTATTTCTTGTCCAACTCTCCGCATGTGAAGAACCTCTTTGTTAGTAAGTCAAAACTTTCCATTAATTCTTCTTCTTTCTCTCGCTTTTTCAGTGCTGGCCATGTTTAAAACTTAAGAGAAAGATTGTACGATCCACAATTTGATTTTTGCACGCGTATCAACGATGTGCGTCATTTCCAGACACTAAAAAATTGCCACAATACTTTAAAACGCGAGATCTGATTCAAATAAAATCAAAAAGTGGTCTATATTCGTGGGTTCATTAAAAAAACAATGAAACTGTGGGACGAAATCGCATCTAGCAACTGTGTATTCTAATCAATTTCACTTTTCTGCTGCCGCTATTGCCCATGCAACGACATCTTGGGGAAGGCACGCTCCAGATTTCATTTTCCGAAGGAGCATAAGAGTATCACACTTCCCCGTCGTCCTAAAGTGGTTGGAAGTTACATCATATACTTTAATTTTTGTCATCAAAATAAAGTGGTTGCATTTTCATTGTGGAATTTGCTCGCGTGAGCTGTACGCCTCCTCAACAGTCTTTGCAATGAGAGATAAGACGAATGCTGTGGCTGGAATATTAAATTTGGTTACTCAGAATCCGACGTCATTAACTTCCCTCTTTGAAATGACGTAGTGTGTCTTCGTGAGCCGAGTGTCATGCTTCCTCAAAGAGACGTGACAATTACAGTCGTCCTTGACTCAACTGAAGGTCACAATTTTGATGCAGTCGAGGTGGTTACAAGTAAGGCTCTTTAGAGTAACCTGTAAAGTCTTAAAATAATTAATTCACATTGAAAATTGGCCGTAGAGCACCTGGAAGACTGGTAAACTCATTTAACTACTTGAAACCGTAATAATTGTAGTTAGTACCTTCAACAATACGAAAATACGGCGATATGGTTATCTCGTGAGCTTTTTTCTTAAATTTCTAGCTTCATGAAAGTAAAATATCGCGGGGGCAAGCAAAGAATACGGTATCTAGGGCACAGTAGCGGTACTACTGCTGTTTGGTAATAAGAGGATTGGAATAAATCGTATTCCGCTCTGGTAAGCCGCCCCGGTTTTTAGTTTTTGGTCTTGGGACTTTTTCGAGGAAGGGCTCTCAATTGGCGAATCTCGACAATGGTGGGGTCGTGACGTCACAGCCTCGATCAATCCAGATTATTGCCCGCAAATATCGGCATTTGTCGAAGGGATGACGTCAGAACTTCGGCATTGTCGAGGCTCGACGATATCTAGTAAGCTTAATGGTTGAAGACCTCAAAAACCTGAGAGGAAATTTATTGAATCCGGGCCGTGGCGACCCCGTCGATCGCTTCCTGACTCACTATATGGCATTGCCCCTCCCCCGCATCCTTCTGTTAAGCGAAGAGTCATCCTCAAGGCCACACTAGGTATTCATGATAACCACCGTCCGCTCGCTAAGCCCCCTTCTCGGGGACCTTCCAAGGCTTGCGCAACGCGAGCCGTCGACTGAGGATTCTTGGGAAGGCATTTGTTCCCTCCTTACTGTACCGCTTCTTGTTTCCTCGGTAACGAGTCCTCGCAACACCCCGGCTCCCAAATTAATTTAGCTCCCACCGCTTCCTCCTGCCCAGACAAGACGTTTCTCGACGAGCATTGCGGAGGATCGCGAGCACTGAATGCCTCCCGGCTAGAGATTGAGCACGTTTGACGTCCTTAATGCTCAAGGGGACTCGTAGCGTCCGAGAAAAATAGGTGCGCTTCGAGTACTTGACACTTTGAATCAGGGTCTTTTTTTTAAGCGGAGACCTCTACTAGGGCACACTTTTTGTGTTTTAGCTTGATACTAAATGAAAATAGAATTGTCTTAGGACTAAAATTCAAGTGCCTCAGCGCGGAGCAACCTCAAACGGCCTTGCGGCTCATCGTCTTACGAACTTTCTCGGACTAAAATTAATCGTACTTGTTTCTTCGTGGGAAGTTGGAAATTTTCCGAGGTGTACCGCTGCTTTGGCCGTTTGTTCGTCGCATTTAAATATCGCTCAGACCATGTTGCGTGTTGATAAAATGAGGAGCGTATGCCGTTGAAATCTTTCTGGGACATTTCGAGGTGTTTGTTGTTGCGATAAACGTCCGACTGACGTAAGAATCAGGGAATCGGCCTTAAATCTACGTTTCTAAAATTTCGATTAATGATGAATTTGATGATGAATGAACATGATTTTTTTCACCCCTCAACGCCATTGCCACATCCGTATTATCTTCCTAGCATGGACCAAAATGTATTTATTTTCACGTCGTAAAAGTGAAGAGAATAATTTATGATGCCTTGTATCTCATTTATAAACAGTACATGTCAATACGCTAGTTAAATCAGTGCTAAGTCGAACTTGTGCTCGGATTATATAGGTGTGCCTGCATGTGCTACGAATATTATGATGTGGATTACTTTGACAGACTTGTTCCATATGTATGGTGGAAGTTAGCCTAGCCTACTTTCCCCATTAACAATTAATAATTGATTAATATCATTTCGGCTTTATATGCGTGCTTATTAGAAAATAATTATTGACATCTGTGATGACAGCGATTTACCAATTTTAGTGTAGACTTGACGTTGTTACTATCAGATTATTTTTATTTTGAATAATTACCTCTACTTCATCAAGCAATTAGATTTAGGTAATCCCCTGATCAAAATACGTATAAGATATCATGGAAAACGTTTCTTCCAATGCAGCATGATATGTAATAGAAATAGGCGTAACAATCGTTTCCTAAGATCAGTTACAGGTAATACTCATGTTAGAAAAGTCACTACAGGCAAGATATGCATTGAATTATATGACACTCATCTCATTATGGTGAAATTTGAAAATAAAACTTTGTAAGTGCAACTTTATATAATTAAAAACTAACGGTTTCATATAACAATTGAAATCAACAGGACTTGTCCTATGGATGGATGTCGACTGTTCGACGAAACCGGTCGTTTATCTTAAAATTCAATGGAACTCAATGAGTTGTATTTTCCAATTTCAAGGTGTTTCCTAATACCTTACCAAATGCGGCAATCAATTAGCATTAACACCATCTACTGAGCTGTAAAGTGAACCTAGTCTAGTAATGGTTTTTGAAGTCGAGGAATTTCTTTTGGGCAAACCTGGAAAAATTTAGGATATTTTGTGACTAAACATCACCGACTGCTCTGTATAGGCTGTAATAGATGGTATCAATAAGATATGAAGGAGGAGTATAAGAATTTTTTACGGTAAGAAAGGAGTCAGAAAGCGTGGAGATGCGGGTAGGAAAAATAATGTAGGGCAAACAAAGAGTTTCAGTCGGAAGTGCTTGAAAGGTCGAGGACGACCTGCGGTGACCACGCAAAGCCTGAATTCAATCGCACCGATTTTACTTACTATATTTTTGCTTACGCCATCGCCAGTGATGACTATAAATGGGAAAATAAGTCGATTCGGAATGCGAGTGGAGCTTCTCTTTCTTCAACCTCCCTCGCGCGACTCAACGGCGCGAGCCACGCCACTTAATGTTGAACGCCCCACTCATTCTCTCGGCCGACGGGCGTCGTATTTTGCGTTTTAGGGCGAGAAATGTGTGCGAGGGAGAAAGGGAGCGGCTGGCGAAGGGAACTCCTTTATAATAAACGTGATATCAACTCGAGCGCCCTTGCCCTCCCGTTCTGGTCCTCTCCCCACCCTCCCTTCCGTCCCCTCCTGACCCATCCCTCTCCCCTGCGACGTCCCCGTTCCCCACCCGTTGGACAGGAGTGAGTTTGGGAGGAAGGAGGGCAAAGGGGGTCAGGGCGGACGGGGGTGTGTTTCCACTGGATCCGCGGGTGCAGCGAACCCTGTCGCGAATCGATACGGCGGGAGGGGGGCGGCGATTTCCCAACTCTCCTACCCCCAGTTCGCACTCCCCTCCGCAGTACTCATCCACACAACCGCAGTCTTCTTCGCGTCCTTCATCACGTCCCTCGCCCCCGTCTTCCGCCCCCCCCACTCCCCCTCTCGCTCTCCATTTCTTTCCTCACTCGAAAGGGACGACGGTATCTCGACCTATCCGTTCTCGTGCGACAAAAAGCTCCCCCTCCCTTTTCCCCCTCTCCTCTCCCCGCTTTCTCCCTTTCCCTCCGGCGGCGAAACGCCCCCCGACTCCTGGGGGCACGGCGCGCCCTCGACCGTGGTGTGCTCCTGTCGGCTGGCGAGGGGCGCGCTTCGCCGAGCCGTGCATTCGGCGGGGGCCATCGAGCGTCGCGACGCCCCGTCCCTTTTTTTTAAGCCACGACGACGTTAAAAGGACCGTTACGTAGCGTACAGAGGCAAGGGATGGACGTGTGAATGCGAAAATGGGAGATCTCATGTTGGAATTTTGTAGCCATTGTAAAAGTTGGGGAAAAAATATAAGTCGTGACAAGTAGAAAAAATAAATTTTTCATTTTAGGTTAAAATTTTCAAGGAATATCTCAGCTAGTAGAAATACTACTCAACTTAATCTGAAATCCGTGAGGCGTGGCAAGGTTGCTTTGGAATCTAATTTTCTACTTTTGAAGTCTCATGGGACTAATTCAAATTAATTGCGGAAAATGCCGCTGCAATCACTGTAACACTGATGTGAACCTGTATTCGAGCATTTCACTGGGTGAAAATTGTTGCGAGTTCTTTGGCCAGTTAAGCTATCAAGGAGTTAGTTCTCTTTCAGTGATATGCGAAGAGAACTGACTGGTGAAAGCATTCCACCGGAAATCGAGGAACTTGCAGCGAAAAGGACTTAGCTCTCTCCCACCAAACCAATCTCCGGGTTGATCGTTGAGGTAGATGAAATGTAGGAAGCCAATTGTGAAGTCCCGAGGTTCAGTTCAGCAAAGCTTTCAATTACTGTGGAAGTCAATAATGTAATTGTTCACCACTGAGAAACCAACAAAATTGACCAAAATTTCCACGACAAGTATTAGCAAAGCTCATTCATGTCCTGGAGGGATCTGGGACTTATGAGATGTGACGATAGGTCGAGAAAATATCTAGTGCTTAGGAAATCCGTGCTTTCTGGAAGCCGGTTGAAACATTTTTATGAAAGTGTTTTATTCCAAATGCTTCCATGGATATTGATGTGGCAACTCTGTAATAAATAGCATCTCGTGAGCTCAATCCATCGTTTTATCTGAAATTATGTCGTGTCGGAGACCTCGAAATGAAGTGGACTTCTTTATATTTTCTGGAAGTTCACCCTAAGTTTCTTAAAAATTGGCATCGCTTCTGTTGAGAGGGCGAGGTCCATGGTAACGGAGAGCAGCAAGCGGAGTAACTCTCTTCTTATCTTTCCTTAAGTCGACGCCGAAAAATGGGACTGCTCGCCGACGAAATTTTATCCACTTAGAGCTGTTTTTTCTGAAATGCAACGATCATAACCCGACAGCAATTTGATGTTTTCCGTGCGCAGGCGTTTTAATTCTGGAAGTTAATTAAAAAATATATTGAAAATGGAGGTGCATGACAATTGGAGATAATTGAACATGGTGCGTATCAGGGAAATTGGAAAACCAAATTTCTTTGATTTCCCGTTATGTAGGCCATGTGGTCGGGTGGTGTTAAGTACCCAGTTGTTAACAGGAACGTCTACGGAGACTCATTGGGGGCTAGAACTAGTTTTCACAAAACGAAGGGGGGAAATACTCGAATGAAAACTTTAAGGGTAGGTTTGACTTCGTTTTGGTTAGACTTCGCCTTAAATACTCGTCGCACTTATGCGAACATGTGTAGAAGGCCTCAATTTTGGTCTTTAACAAGTTTACAGAGGAAAACCTATCGTTTCAAAAAGAACCATTAGCAACATGTAGAATATATCATCGTTAACATTATTTGATATCCTGAGTTGGGAGACACTGGAAGCGCGAATATTTCCTGCACAATTTCAATTTTCGGATGAAAAAATTCATTTCAGTGAAACGCTGACAAAAAAGAATAAATGCAGCACGAAATTTCATCGGCAGGTGAAACGTCCACATTAAGTGAAAGAAGCTCTGCTCCGATCGATATAATGAATCATTTTTCTGTAGCATAATTTATGACCAAAGCAGCGGGAAGCAAATGAAATTTGAACTTTTTCAGTCCAATTAATCACCAAATACTTCCTTAGCTAGTGGCCTAACGCCACCTGCGCTACTTACACCCTAAACCCTCGAGGAGGCTCGTGGCCGAGCAGGAGGTAGAAGTATTAGGCGATTGAAATCAGGCGTAACGATTGAAGGGAATGGATGAAACTTAGGGTATCATTTCCTGTTGTGATTCTTGTGAGCTCTCCAAAAGCCTAGGTTCGGCCTTCTGAGTTTCAGGAATTTCCATGGCTTCAATCTCTCTATTACTGCTCTACTCTTTTAAGTTTCAATTTAATTTCACCCCCAGAAGCTTTAAAATGAGCGCCCAGTGAACTGTGTTTCCTTTATCGAGCATTCGGTTTTATTCGAATTGGTCACCAACCTCTCTCTCTCTCTCTTGACTTTATTCCCCTCAAACTTGCCAGCATTAGTCACAGGCGTAGTTAATGTCAATATTGGATCACCTGTACAATAACCAAAAGCCAAAGTAATCATTTGGTAGATCCCACCTCTTGAAACACCCTGATTCGTATGTGTGTGTGTGAATTTCAGACATAAATGGGTACAGGGATCATTTTCTTTCCCTGTGTCGCCCATGGCTTCCCAGGAAATATAACCTAAGATGTGGGAAGTTGTCAGTGCCGATAAGCGCCTCCCAGATTTGAACCCGGGCCTCCCAATAAGAGAAAATAGGAGGGCATAAATTAGAACAGGTGGAACAGTTTACATATCTCGGAAAAGTTTCGGGCCGAAATGGACCATGTGGTTGGGATATAAGTAGAAGAATTACGTTAGACAAAGAAGCTCTCACAAGGAGGAAATTGATAACAGGGAAGTTGTAAAGATTTTTCTAAGAAGACTCGTTAAACTTTGATATGGAGTTTGGTGTTTTTATGGCACAGAACGTGGTCGTTGAAGCAAGTTGACTAGCGTAGATTGGAGGCTTTTTAAATGTGGATGTGGAGAAAAGTGAAAAAGGTGGAGGGAGTAGAAAGGAAAACAAGCGAGGAGATGTTAGGCATATTGAAATGAGAGAGGTGGGGATGAGAGAGGTGGGGATTGTTGGGTGAAATCCAAAGGAGGAAGGAACGATGCATTCAGAGCATGTGATTGGCGTTGGGATGTTGAAGGTGTGGTAGAGGGGAGAACGTTAGGCAATCAAGAGAAGGGTAGTAAAAGGAGAGGCATATTAGACGAAATAATCTCACGTCAAAAACATATCTTATTCGTATCATTGTCACTTTGAGAATGTTTCTTTGATATGGGCATGTTGGAGATGTTGGAAAAACTACCTGTTGAGAGTAGTTCGTTCGTAATTTCCGTTCCTGTATGAGAAAGGATAGAAGTACGAGTAGCACGTGTATGAAGGCGTTTGCTCGACTTTTGATTTGGAAGGTGCAAATTGAGGAGTTTCCAAGGGAAAACAGCCGATGTCTCGCAATCGATGATAAATGTTTGGAATGTTGACGTCAAAGAGACAGCATTTATATCTTTAATTTTAACCCAGCGAGCCGATTTTTTTTCTGAAATGAACATGCACGCACTGTATAATAATATTTTTTCGGCTATCACTACTATTTATGGTAACTTGTTGACGTCCTTAGTATTTAGTTGACTTCAAGATAGCGCACTCGGTTCATTGCTGATCACTTTAATGAAAATTTATGATGATCCCTCAGTATGGAAAATAGTAGAAATTTAGTGGCCTAAGTCATTTTCACCAACTAATCCATTGCTTTATAAATATATATATATATATATATATATATATATAAACACACAAACACTAGGTTAATAAATATTAAACATACAGAAACATAAAAGAAGGACTAACTTCGTCTGATGACGACGGCCGTGCCATCGAAACGTAAATATCTACCGTAAGTGTCCTTCTTTTATGTTTCTGTATGTTTAATATTTATTAACCTAGTGTTTGTGTGTTTGTGCGTCGCCGGAGTGCTTCATCTTCAAGAGTATATATATATATATATATATATATATATATATATATATATATATATATATATATATATATATATAGCGGGTCGCGGTGGTCTAGCGGGTAGAGCATTGGACTGCTGACCGGAGGGTCCCGGGTTCGATTCCCGGGCAAGGCACTCTGGGCACCTGCAGCTCCACCCAAGCTAGTTGATTTTTCGGGTACCAGATCTTCCTGGGAAACCATAACCGGCACAGGGAAAGGAACTGGCCCTCCTACCCTGATGTGTGAATATTCACACGCCGTATAGGGCTTGGTACATGGGTGAGCTCTACCCTCACCTACTAAACCGACCTTTGGGTTGATTACTGTGTTTATGGTTATATATATATATATATAATATATACACTTTTTTGGAAAACCCACAAACGTGTAATGTAAATTCACTGATAGTCATAACAAACACAGAAACCAAAACACAAAAGAGGAAAAACTCACTGGTTCTCGAATTTTCGGTGGTCCAGAGAGTGTTCGGAACCAGTGAGTTTTTCCTCTTTTGTGTTTTGGTTTCTGTGTTAGTTATGACTATCAGTGAATTTATATAATATATATATAATTATATATATATAATTATATTATATGTATATTATATATATTATATATATACATATATATATTATATATATATATATAATTTATTGCTATCAATATGTATTATGGTAGTAATGTGGTTTACGTTTCTGTGGGTGGTACTTCATTATTGTGTACTGCTATTTCCCCAGACCATATTTTACGATGAGTTACCTCATGCTCGACAAAATGAGCGATACTCCACTCATAATGGTACGATATGACACTCACTGCTGCGGCTGGTTTAATTTATGTAATACACTTTAAGACCCATAAAATTATTTGTAGGAAATGTGCGTTTGCAATATAAAACTTCTCTGACCTTTCACCTTTGTGTGAAAAGTCGGGAAAAAATATTTTATAACGTAACACATACTCGAAAAACAATTTAAAGGCTTTCGTAGTATTTCATGTTTAATTAAACGTGTGAAAGGTCGAAAGTTTTCATGATGTAGCCCACGCTCCCCACAAATAATCTTACAGCTTTTGGGAGTGTTTTGTGCTTCTAAATTAAATTTGCCCTCGTTATACGGGATTTCGCCCGTGTCTTGGGAGTGGCTTAAACCTCGCGAAGTGACTAATGAGCGAGTCTCTCATTTTCGTCTGTCTCTGTGTTTCTCCCACAGCGTGCGCCCAGAACCCGGGCTTGAGCCAGCGCTTCCACGCGGGACTGTGGGTGGGCAAGCGGTGGTCCTGCTGCCAGCGGCCCACGAGAACAGCCCCCGGCTGCGACTCCACCTCCCCCTGGGGATCGGCGCACACCTGCGTACAGGAACTCCCCGCTGACGGGGACACCAACCGTCTCGGTGAGCGCACAACTTGCACGCCCACTTCCGCCTCTGTTCGCTCGAAACCCCGCTCTGTGTGGGCGAAAAAACTGGGGCGTCCAAAATGGCCGGATACGTTTGTCAAATGTGTGTAGATCCTGCTTAAATTTAGCAGATGCTTTCCCAGAGACCGAAGAAGAAAAAATAATGCCATATCACCCAGTTATATTTTTCTGTGACGCAAGGTAAATTAACTCAAGGATGTCAGTCGTATGGCGGATGCAATATTATCGATAAACTCAACAATTAATCTAGTATGATGTAAGATATATTTTCATATTTTCTTTTAATACGAATGCATTTAGGAACTTTATTTTTATGCAAATTCACTCCTGACGGATTTATATTTTATTTTCGAATTTCATAGAGATTCAACGCGGTAAAAACAACCTATAACGCTCGCAAAAGTTGTAATTAAAGTTAATCACTTCGTCTTGTGGATTACAAAACACATTTACTCTTTTCCATTGAAAATTGGAAAGTTACAAATCAGGTTCTCATATTTCCTAGTTGAAATAATTATTAAAAAATAACCAACGCTGACCCACGAGCAAATACCGCGTCAGCCATCGTAAAAAATTATTTTTACGTAACCCGTAAAAATGTTGATCATATATCCCCCATTTTCTGTAGTAAAACTCAACTTGTAATGGAGAAATATTAGGTAAAAATATGTTCCAGATATCGTCGTTGGGTCTCGGAAGAGACGAGCCCCTCTACGACAAGAGACGATGCAATCGAAGCCCAGAATTCGGGGCATGTCAATTCACATCCACAGAGAGCGACGGCAGAAGTGGGTTCTGGAGTGACTTCCCTAAGTAGAGAACTAACGCACCAATCTCTGCATTGATTACAAGTGCAGGGATACCAAGTGTTTAGCGAAAGATTCTCCGACGATGGATAATAATGGCTCGAGGAAAAATGCCTGATGTAACTAGTGAATTCAATGGCCATTGTGCCTAGCTGCCATCCAAAACGGAATACTGAATTTCCTACGTGGGAGCTATAGCAAATTAATTATCTGTTAACAGCTCACCGTGCCTTGAACTATCTAAGGTAACTTTCCGCTATTATGAAATCCCCTTCCAATTGAAAATTAATTATTTATACCTAACCGAATTTTCAATGGCGTTATACATAATCGTAGAAATTATGTATGCATATTTTGGGCGACATAAAACCTTGCAGGGGATCGGGATATTGCGGTGGTCAACGTACTGGCTTCTCACCGAGAGGGCACGGATTCGAATCCTGGGGACGGCAGATTTTTTCAGTGGTGTCCCGAGTTGCTTTGTGGAGAGCACTTTGAGTGAGTACGCCGTCCGTCGGATGGGACTTAAAGCTGCGGACCACTTGGCACCTATCTATAAGAGTAGGCTATTGCCGACGCCGGGTTTCTGCCACATGCGTTTGCGTAAACGCATTTCTGCGTTTTTGCCACGTGTTATTCGGCGAGTTCTACAATGAAATGAAGAGTGAAAGGTTATTAAAATGATTTAATTAATCGTATTATATTCTGAGAGACATTTAGGGCCATGCATGAAATAAGTTCCTATTAAGTACTCACGGGATTAAAATCATAGCCAATTTTCTCATAAGTTCAAATGTGTATGCCAAAAGTACTATATGTCAACCACAAGTTCTGGTACGCATTAAAATGTGCCTTGAAATTGATCGGTCTCATGACCCGAAATACCTTTTCGTGGGTCGATGTCACCGTATTGTACTTCATTGTAACGTACTAAATTATGATTAAATTATTTGTCTAGTGTATTTTATCTCTCCCTCCCTTTTTAACTAAATCAAAGCATCCAGAATAAGTCTTTTTTGTACCATATTTCGACAATAAAGGCAGTTGTTATGCTGGGTTCTTACATCATTCGGAACGTAAACGATGACCTTTTTTAAGGAGTCGAAATGAAAATGCTATTGCAACAGTGCGTTAAGTAAGATAGCATTCTAATGGACGCTTTTTGTTAATATGTTTATTGATGAAGAAAAAATATTAATATCCATTATTTTATTGTTTTCCGTGCATGGAATAAATTCAACACCGCTATCCAAATATGCTCAAACAAACTCAGCTTCACGCAGAATCGCTACCTGACAACGCGAGCAAACCCATACCGTGACGTCATCCACTGGATCCCTGACGACTCTTTGTTTTGGCGATGCGGAGAGCGTGCTATTTTTAAAAGTTAATAACCAATATCCGTGTACAACAGCGTCTTTCTGTAACAAAATATTTACTCTATGGGTCATTCCACGTCAATTTGAACTCAAGTTGACCCTTGACCTCTCAGATTTAGATGAAAATCCAAAATTAAGTTGACCTTTTTGAAAAAAATGATTCAGAGCTTGAGGGGGAAATGAAAAAAAAACTGCCGCATTCGTCAATTTTATTAAAATGGGGGTTTTCAAAAATGCCTACAATTCATGAACTTAACCCTCGGGATAGAATCAGTGTACGAGACATCAATCGTAAGACGTTTGATGGCTTGTGTTCATTCTAATTGTAATGTATATTTTAATTATGTCCGCTTAAAGTTTGTTGAAAAATTTATTCTTTAAAAATTTCACTGTTAAAGCTTTAAATGTTTAAACTTTAAAATTATCTTAACTTTAATTCCACTCTATTAAAAAATATACCTTATAATGTAAAGGGTATTCTATTAAAATTTGGATGAGTGTTTTCCCATTCGAGAAAACAATAACAGATACAGTAAACAGAAAAAGAACAAGGGAACCATGGTGTACGGACGAGATGATTATAAAGAGACAAGCAAAGAAAATGGAGGAATGTAAACACAGAGTTAGGTGGAAGAAAGTACAAAAAGTTGAACAATAAGCTGAGGAATGAAGCTAATTGGACGAAAGTGGCATGGTGGAAGACGCAGTACGAGGAGATAGAAAGTTTACAAAGGAACGGTGAACGGCTCTGTACTGGAAGGTGAAACCACTACCTGGAAATAAGAATGGAAAAGCCTGGGAAACAATAAAAAACAATTCAATTCAATTATTAATTGAATCAGGGAAGATTCAAGAGAGGCGGAAGGAATATATTAAGGGATATATTTTTACATGTATAGAGGCAGAAGGAAGGTAAAGACAATCGGTAATTGAGTTTATTTATTCAACGACTTTATTGGGGCGAGTTTTAGACTTCATAGGCCCTTCTTCTATTCAACCCTTAGATATTACAATATAGACAATCCCAAACATCCATACCCTAGGTGGAGGAAAACCCTAGTGGGACTGGAACCCGCGACCTCTGGATTGGTAGGCGAATGCGTAACCCCGCTGCCACCGGCGCCGGCAAGCAAAGAATGCATACCATCTATGGATACTATGGAAAGCATAGAAAGAAAATATGGTGTAGATGAGGATAGCTTAGGTCCAGAAAAAATTCGACGGGGCATTAAGGGCGACTTGACGGGGCAGATAGATAGGGCATTAAGGGAATTGAAATCAAATAAGGTCGTGGGGGTGGACAACATTCCTGCGGAGCTAATTAAAAAGTTTCGGAAAACCGGGGAGGAAGAGGATGGACTGATTCGTAGAATTTATGAGATAGGGAATTGGTCGTGAGATTTCGTCAGCTCAGTGATAGTTCCAATCCTAAAAAAGGGAAGGCAGCCAAACCATATAACCATTCATATAAAACAATAAGTTAGATTTCGCATTCAGCTTAACTGGTTCTCAGGATCATCAACAAGAGGATAGAGAGGACGGCAAATAATTACTTGAGATCGGAAAGATCAGGTTCTTTTAATGGATCATCTTTATTCATGGAAGATTTTTTACTTTTTTTCTTTTTTCTCACTTCCAGTGACAGTTTAGTGGCAGTTCTGTGCCGAAGATTGGAATGAATTGAGCAGATTCAAAGATTATCAAGCGGCTGGCAAAATGTTTCTTAGCATTTTGAATTTTTTATTCCCACTTAAAAATTATTTCGATTGTATTCGTTCGACCCCTTCTTTAACGGCTTTATTCTTACACTGTGCTCGGAATTAGAGCGAATAACTTCAGCAGTGTCCAAACGCGCACCGATCGGCCGAAACGTGCGGTTAGCGAATGTTCGCAATGAAAAAATGATATTTTGTGTGTCTCCGACATTGCGTAAGATATGTTGTATGTATTTGTACTCGGCAGAGTATCATCAAGACGCGTAAAAAGTCAATCATTCGAAGCTGTCACAAATGCTAATGCGTGCCTACCTAACAGTGGCTTGCCTCTATTTTATTTATTTAACAAAGCAGCCAAACGGCACAAAGGCTTTCACATTGACAGACAATGTTACTATTAATTAATTAAACTAATATACACTAAGAAAAAGAACGGGTTAAAGCAATAAACAATAATGAAAAGTTAACAAATAATGTCAAGAACAGATATAAGATGGCAGGAGAGCACATATGCAACCAGAGAAAGCTAAGCTACTATCTGGCGTTTAATGAAGGAGGTTAAAGCGATAAGGGAAGAAGAGAGGTCCAGGGAAGATTACTGGATGCTCAGGGAATTAAATGTAGGAGGAAGTCGATGGAATAGGGAACGTTGAGTGACCGAGAGACGGAAATTTGGAATCTGCAACAGACTCAAGTTACGTGTTAGCCGAGAGGGAACTTTTTCAAGTGGTGTATCTGATAAGTTTGTTTTCCATGACAAATTTGACTATTTTTTTAGCCGTCTATTTGCCGAACTCTTTAGTGCGGAAAACGGAACGCCAAACAAAAATTAGGGAAATTAAGGGATAATCAGAAATTATTTTTAAATCTCAATGAATCGCTATCGAAAAACATTTAATTTTTGTCTAAAATGGATGAAAACCCTAAAAAATGCAACATAATCCGCTTTACATTACAAGGCGTTAAATCAAAAAATAATGAGTGGAATCAAATATGTGGTATTTTAAAAGTTAACCCCCTTCAAGTTTTGACATTAAAATCTATAAACAATTCGTTGTTTAAAAAAGAAGTCATGACAGTTCGGTGTTTTTTAAAACCACCATTTTTAACAATGGCTGTTTTTTGCTTTTCGCAAACTGTTCAATTATTTATTTTTTAAAAAGGTCAATATACCCTGCGGTTTTCATCTAAATCCAGGAGATCAAGGGTCAACTCGAGTCCGAAGTGGCGTGGGATGACCTCTTCACATTTTCTATAGTACGTTTCATATACAATGTTTTTTCAATAGTGCATGTTCCCCATTAAAACGTACATCATCATTTTGTGTCTGTAGAAAAAAACTTGTGGTTGTGGTCTACACGGAAATGATTGATTCGGGCCGACTTATCTCTGAGTCCCCATGTTCCGGTAATATTTTGGTAGAATCGGTATATAGATAAGGGTTCATTTTCTACGTTGTGTAATCTCTTTTGACTGGGAATAAAATTGCGTCATTTAGTACTCATGTTTTATATTCGAACTGTAATGTACAAAAAATTATAATTCGAGTTCCCTGAATAAGGGATGCCACGGAAATATTACCACTAGATTTCGATCCTGGCGCCTGTCCTGAGGCATGAACAATGGTGTCGTCACGTGTGGTTTATCTTCAGTCCGCGAAGTCCTCAGCGCTGTAATCAGGTTACAGTGGAGAGAGAGAGGCTTAGATAAGAGAGAGAGAGATATGCGGAGGAAAGAGGCACGGTTTTGACGCGAGTATTACGGAGCGTTGAGAGGACGTCGGTGTGCGCCACTTCGGAAACGACCCACGGTTAAGGGCTTCGTATGAATGTACCGTGTGATTAGTTTCAGACTAATTAAAATTGAGAACGGACCACTGAGCACAAAATTTTGGGCGTCCCGTCGCAAAAGCTCAATAATGGTGTATTTGGGGCATGTACACCGCCCCACATTCGCCTATGATATCAGTTCTAACTCCCACGAATGATTCATTATCGTACACGTACCTGCAGTGTGTGTACGATATGTACACCGAATCTTTCGACTTGCCGGGCCGATGTTCTAACCACGTTGTTGAAGTCCCGGTCAAAGAATTATTTTTACACTTGTGATCTGCTTGATTCCGCCTTCCCCACCTCTCCTGTGTTCGTCTTTTATGTGTTTTTCTATCCCTTTTTCTTATATCTTTCCATGTGAATGAATATTTGTTCGCCATATTGCGGGTTTTCGTGTTTGAATATGTGTGTGTATAAAAATATATATGTATGTATGTACACACACACATATGGTATATATATATATATATACATATATATATATATATATACATATATATATATATATATATATATATATATATATACATACATACATACATACACTCCGATTACCTGCGCTTAAAAGTTTCCCACGATTTTCAACTGTAGACCTCTGTAATGCGCTCACGTAGCTGAGAGAGGTTGGCGGGGGAAGTTCGAGCCGGGATAAATAACTCAATGGGGGGTACATGAAAATCTTGGAGCAGAAGGGCGGGGGGGGGGGCGAGTGGCGACAATCACAGGGACCGCTCTGGGCGGCGTAATCTCGAGCCGCGCCACTGTAGTAATTATTTCATTCAGTGTTTGACTTTGTAGGGAGCATGAAGCCCCTTGGCGTGCTATCCTGTCAATGGCCCCGCGGTGTGTCATTCGCAGCCCACACTGAGGTTGCTAGGGGGTTCCATGATATCAAATTTAGATGAATTATTGCAAGAATTCTAACTTTCAACATTTAAATCTGCGCTCAGAAATCAAGCGTTTCCAAAAGAGTGGCCCTGGCTGAAACACGCCCTTAATTGACAAAGAGATCGTTAAAAATAAGTGTCGGGAATCGTGAAAAGAAAGATCTAGTGGTTTCCCCTTGAAATGGACTCCATTTTCGATCGATTAAATGACAGTGTATCATCACCTGGAGTGCAATACCATTGCTCTATCATCTTCCCTCCGGAAGGTGATACGCTGTATCCCAAACGGTCGCAAACAAAATTTAATTTGTGGAATAGCATCAGCAAAAAATTACAACTGCAGCAACGGCTTTTACGCATCATCCAGAGAAACATGGAACTTAGTTAAGAGTGGCACAAATGGCACTGAGTTATGAGTGGTGGTTGCAATCTAGAAATATATTCAGGTAGTACGAGTAAGCAGGAGCTCGGTAACCTCGTACTTGTAGCAAGAGGATAACCATAGAGACGAAATCCAATAGCGAATAAAACTTTAATTAAGGGTGGGGAAGGGAGGAAGTTGCCAGGTGGAAACGGAAAAAGACAGAGAGGTAGTGAACTGCTAACACCCGTGATAGAGAGGAGGAATTTACGGGAAGGGAGGTTTGCAGGAAGAAAGTGAGATCTTTGGGCAGCGTGAAGAGTTGGCAGAGGACATAAAGAACTAAAGAATAACATTATTGGGCAATTATATTCATGGAAATCAAGAATGAAACTGGAGGAATCCAACGACAATGCTTTACTTTGTTCGGGACCTTTCAAGACCTACTCCTAATTGGTAGGCTGCTCTTGTCACAGGCCATTGTGAAATGGGCTCTGATAAGAATTTTGTCACCATTATCCAATCATAATATTGTAGGGCGAAACATTATGAAATTTCATTACGCCTGTTTTAATTGATGGATTAGGCTCTTTGCGCCCATTAGTATTCGTTCCTCGTGGACAAAATTTGACATGTGTATCACTAATACGTTTATGTAGTTCATTGCAGCGTTATCAGTGAATTTATTATTTTTCTCCAAATGCCATACGCTTACAAAAACCACGATTTTGCAGCATAAGCAAAAGCTGGTCAGACTTCAGTCTCATCGCTAGTCTATTGCAAAATCATCCATACTTACTAAGATGAAGCTAAATTGAAAACTATTTAGGAATTCAGCATTTACTAGATAGAAAGTGCATCTGTGGCGTGACGCTCGCGTGATTTAAACCTCCACCAAATATCGCATTGTCAGGTGTAAGGTGTTCGATATCCGCCCCAAGTGAAAATAAATGATGAGTATTGAAAGATATAATAAATAATTTGAAGGACCTTGGGCCATTAGGTTGAATCCGACGCAGGAAATGTCTCAAATTATCCCAGTAGTATCGCGAGGATTTCCTCAACTTCTGCGATAAAATAATGCTGTATTATAATCGTGTATTTCTGAAAATGGAGAATAACACCCATCTGCGAGTCCGAAAGCGATTAGCCTTTCCGTGAATGAAATATATTCATCTATTTTTTTAATAATTAACAGTAGCTATTGGATTCATTCACGGAATGCATTTAATTTCATTTTATTCGTACTCATAAAAAGATCTTATTCGAGGCAGTCTGAATTAATATTGCGTATCCCTCGTCCTGATTTCCAATTTTTAGTCATTGATGTCTTGTGAAAATTACCTAGCGATTTTTCAGCAGTCAATATTTCGCCAAACACTAGTATATTATCGCCATAACGTTGCTGATAATTGTGTTAAGCGTAAAAGCTTTATGGGGAACACTTTAAGTAATTTAGTTGGGTACGACGTGTCTGCCGATTTGTCACCCGACTTAAAAAAACTTTCATTTTTCTGTTAACTATTTCCTTTTTTACAAGAATACAGTAATTTTCAAATATCACTTCGAGTGCGCTTTAAAGTGACACTATCTTGTCCTCGAAATCTCAAAAATCGGGAAGCAATGCTTAAGGGAATTATCGCTCTTGTAGAATACACTTATATCTTCTTAATCCTTTCATTCATCGTCATTTCAATTTTAAATCAGCTGCCGACTCACGGTAGTCGCTGAAGTGGGCTGCGTAATAGCAGCATTTAAAAGTTCCGACAATATTATGTGGGTGCCTTAGCAGTCAGGTGAGTAGAGCGCTCGGCTACTGATCAGAGGTCCCGGGTTCGACTTCAGGGCAACACCTCTCTGCATCTTCAGCTTCACTGAAACTGTTCTAATTTTTCTGGTGCCAGGAAACCCAATGCGCTACAGGAAAAGACCACTGCCACCCACCCATCCTGAATGTGTTAGTGTCATTAGTCGTACTGTATGCCTAGTATGAGGTGAGCTCAACTAGCACCTCACAAGGCAAAACTACGTGTTGATTGACTGCTATTTGTACATCTTTCTTTTGGGCTTTGGAGTCTTAAGTAATCAGATGATTTTATTATTTGTATTAAAATTTGGTCTTTCGGTCAATATAGATTTTTGATGGATTTAGGGAATATGCTCTCAACGATTCTGAGCCCGCCGGACAGGATGCTAAAAACACCGCGTTGCACCCTGCGTTAAAATTAACCGATCGTCGACTGCTCATTCCTCCTGCCTTCCTTCATTACGTCCAACATGGCTGTTCTTGTCCCATTCTTGTCAGGGATTAGTTGGTAGAAGAG
>CM073775.1:20963428-21054015 GCA_037158775.1 Hetaerina titia | reverse complement strand
GTTTGCTCTCTATTTTCTCCTCTGGCAGAGTTTTAATGATACCATTGCCACTCAATATAGTCTGTCTTCTTTGAATTTCTGCCAATAAACTTCTCTCCTTCCCACCATTCCCAGGACATTTTCGTTTGTTTTTCTTTTCGTCCATTTCACTCTTTCCACACCCACACATGAAAAGCCTCCATTCTGCGTTTATACTTTTACCTGAACGACCAAGTTTCCGCTGACCGCTTCATGCGTTCATATCTATTCTCTTTAACGTCTGTCGTTATTTGTCCCTTCCATCTCGTCTGGGGTCATCCTCTATATGTCTTCTTGTTCACATCTTTCCTTCCAACTATTGACTTCATCTTGGTGTCTGTGAATGTGTCCAACAATCTCATCTTCTTTTCAGAGAATTCATTAGGCTCCATTTTTCTCCTTAAAATCTATTCGTTAGTTGTCAGATTCGCACAGGAGGACGCTGCCTATAAACTGTCCCCTAAAAAAATTCATTTGCAATTTCTCTCGAATAGAGAGAAACTGTGAATGTAGTTTTTGGGTTTCCCGCAACCTTCCCTACTCCTCTTACCTCACCTCACTGGCGTTTTACGCAGAATTCCCGTCGAATACAATGTTTTTCGATGAGAGTCCTATTTTTATTTTTAATCTTAGAAAAGAGTGCCGATTTAAATAAATATCGCGAGTCTTTATCCTCCTCTATATCAGCCAGCGTTTCCTAGTGCGTATCGGTCGCCGATGTCTCACAATAACGCATTAACCGAGATTTGGAGTCGCCGTTGATTGTTCGTCTGATTGACATATCTCGATCTGTAATCTACCTTCGCTCTCCCGCTGTATCGGGGAAGATGGCGGGCGTTATCTTCCCCGCATTCTTTTTCGCATTTCATAGCCTCCTTAGTTGGCTCCGTAGCTCGTTTCTTGCCAGTTTCCGTCAAGGTATTCGGGTTCTGTTTATTTGTTCATGTATTCGCGCAGTGACCGGAAATAACGGTAAGACCGCCGCCGACCTTCGATTTTTTTGTTGAGGAGCCACTCGCCTACGTAGAGCGTGAACCGGGTGCACCTCAGCATCGCGCCCACTTCCGTTCCACTCGATCGATTGGCGTTAAAGCAAGCAAGCGGGTTGTGGTCCTCGCGGTCTCGGATTAGGTCCGACGGCGGCCGTTGGCTGTGGGCCGCCGTTGGCCGTTGATCGGCCGCCGCCACCTTCTGGATCGTCCGTGCTTTGCGATTTGGGTTCCCGAGCAAAGTGGTGTCGTTGGTGTTAGAGGCTGCTTCGGAAGCCCGTCCCACCTCTTCCCCTGCGTGGACTCGGGGGCCGCACCTGAATGGGACGCCTCCAATGGAGGTGCAGTAGCGCGGTCCGCTGTCTCCCCGCACTTCGCTCTTTTCTCGACAAAGATCTAATCACAAACGCCCATGGTTATGAGCAACGGTGAGTTTTTTCGACCTGCTTTGATATCTTTTTTTTTCTTTTTATTACTCTAACGATCGGAGATAGTGGACCTAGCAAAACATTAACTCTGTGTAGTCTATTAGGAAATAAGTTCTGGTTGACTACTAACTCTACTTAACAGTACGCTAAACCATATTTCAGTAACCAGCGCTACGGTTTATATAAATGGAAGTATTTGGAAGCACGAGTTGATACCATTGCGAATAGCCCTTCACCTGTATGATGTATCTGGTGGATCTATTGAATATTTTAATATTATTGTTTACAGGAAAGCTATGCGACCATTTTCAAAACTTCGCTTTATATAATTTATCAGTGCTGATTCGTGTGAGCAAAAAGATGAACTCATTGTCACGACATCATTTCCACTGTTTATCATTTAAAGTATCAAGTTTGTGGCGTTGACAAATAAGGTGCGTTAAGTACATATATTTTTTCCTAAACGGGTAAATGATTATTAACTGTTTCTTGAAATTTTGTAACATTCGGAAAAAATAAAAAAATGAATTTGTTACCCATTCCAAAACAACCTTAGTATTTCAGGATTAAAAAATTACAAAGGACTGTTGAACGTTATTGAATTTTACACTCTAAATCAGGTGCATTGGCAGCGAAGCCCGCTCCGCCCACTCACCGAGGTGCGGGGAGACAGCGGGCTTCGCTATAATTCCTGTGAATCAATGTCGTCGGCATTTCGCCCATCGCTCCTTGAAAAATGTTATAGAGCATTTTGTTTTTGTCCTTTTTATGCTTTGATTTTTAGATAAAGTAAATATTTTGATTTACCGATAACTACGCAGTCAGTCATTTTATTGCACAAAAATATTTATAACAACGCATTTTGCTTGAACTAAATGTTTGAAAATGTGTCCTTTCCGTTTAATAGTGTGACCACGGGCGTGTTATTGAGATCAATTTCATAGAACGGCGCAAACTTCATTAGGTACTCGAAGAAATATGATTGGAAGAGATTCGGAGTTGGATTTAAAACGTATTCCGAGAGTTCTTTCCTGGCATACAAAAGGAAGACAAAAAATATGTGCTAAATTTTTTTATGGATGCATTATTTTACGGAGTCGAATAATCAATGTCCAGCAGACTCGAACGAGAAGGCAATGAGCTGCTCTGGTATAACAGAGTAGCAGCACGCGATTTTATGTTCCGTCTTGCGAAACCCGGTAAAAAAAACATTTGGTGAATTACATGCCAATGCTCTTAAGAGAATGAGGTATTTCCGTATTGCTGTGGCTATCTAAAATGAGGTGTTGTCATTGTGTGGTAATTTTTTCATCATTTAACTTACCTCCAAGTAGCTCACCCATTCTCACCATTCAAGCTTAAGATTGGCCTGGCAGTTTCTCTTTCTATCAGCCGACTGCTTCATGATTGTTTGCCTATGCCCTTCGACGTCTGTTTATCCCAACTATCTCTTCCAGTGTATCCCTCTGCGAGTCTACCCTCTCACATCCTCAACGACCTTTATCATGGTTAAATTGAATGCGTCCAATAAGACCATCCTTTCTTTTCATAGTTTTCATTAGGCCTTTTTATTCTTTCTCTTAAAATCTCTTCGATAATTGTTCTATTCTTACATTATTTAATCTATTCCATTCTCCTGTGGTACCTCATTTCCAATGCTTAAAATCTTATCTTATCGATGGCTGTTTTTGTCCATTCCTCACTACCATAGGGAACCATCCCCCTTAAACATGTTTATGCCATAACGAAGGTCATTTTTACTTCCACGATTGTTTTTCTGGATGTCAGTATATTTTATTGTGGTAGGATGTTGTCTTTACCTCGACTCTTCTATTAGTATTTCCTTTTTGATTCTAGCACCGTTTCTGACTTTGCTTTCTAAGTAGCAAAACTCCTCCATTTCTAGTTTTTCGTTCCCTGACTTCGGATATCTGAGTTTCCTTTTGCACTTTTGATAAGGACCATAATATTTGTTCTTTCCTCTTGTGGCACGTTGCATCGTATCCTCTCGAAATAAAAGCAGCTTCTTCAGGCATAAGAAACGGTTCTGTCTCTAGAAGACGCCGGCACTCTTTTTTCCTACCGGCACAAGAGCCTCGCCTTCGGCAAAATACTATATAGCATACGGCTTTTTTATGTGGGCTTTCACTTCAGAGAAATTTACTTTGATTTCTTGATGATGAAACATAAATAGTTTATCGAATAACTACTGTGCGTTCAAACTACCAAACACCCTCACCTATGAGAAGTGACAGCGTTAGTAGATAAGTGAAAAGAGTTGACCTCAGGAATTGCAACCTTCTAGAAAACTTTCATGATAATCTTATCACACGAACTTTGCGTCAGACTGGAGAAATAGCCCTCGCCTCTGACAGCAGCCATAGCGGCATAAATAAGTTTGCGGGTATTATGGGATGATATCATTAACACCCCAATATCATAAATTAATGGAACGTACAATTGTGATTAGTGTCATTCACGTTCTTCTGGATGGTCGGAGGTGATTTCAAAGAGAAACTGCCAAGGTTTCTGAGTCTGTGGATCGTGTTACAAGTAATTGGGTGCATTCGGCCACGACGTCCTTACATCCGGGGAAAGGAAAAACGAGTTAAATATGCTAATTTTGGATCTCGAAGGAGCGCATGATAAACCACCGCTAAGTTGGTCTGTACAAACTGGAAATAGTGCTTTTCGTATCAAAATAATAAATTGCGTTCGCGGTATTTTTTGAAACGCGAACAGGTGCGTGGCTTTTTGGTAAACACATTTACTAATACCTTATCAGGAATACGGAAAGGCTGAAAATATTCTGCGCTTCTCTCACCCACTCGAGTGCAAATAAATAGGTTCTCGGAAGATGAAGACCGATATCATCAATACCTATCTCTCGCTTGCAAAATTCTTCACTCATTGTTATGAATAGTGACGCATCCTGGGAACAGTCGGAAATGTTTTCACAATGAAAGAACGCGGATTTCCCAGAAGTTTATCTAATGAAACTCTATCAGTGCATATTAATATATGGAGTTCCTCTAGTTTCAATTTTCTATTATTATTTCTGTTATTAACCTTGCCATAGCAGTAATGAGGTCACTACTTGTGGAAAGGAAGACTGCAAAGTCAGGATGTATCTCTTTGTTTTGTGGATTTCGAGAAGTCGTTCGAATTAGTTGGGTAGAATAATGAAAAGTTATTTAGTTAGAATTAATAAATGCATTGCGGAAGGGTAGGGTGGAGAGATTGGCGACTTATCCGCAACCTGTGATTGTTTCAAACTGCTCAGGCGTGTGTGGCGAATGGAGAGTCCGAATGTGAAAAGTTAGGAAGAGGGGCAAGACAAGGGTATCCATTATCACCCGGACCCTTCAACACTATTTGGAGGGAATGGTACGCGAGGTATAGAAAGAACTGGACATAGGAATGAAAGTCGGTGGGAAATTCATAAAATTATTTAAGCTCGCGGATGGTCAAGCTAAAGTTAGACAGTCAGCTAAGGGGTTGAAATCATTGATGAGCGCATTATAAAATCACTATGGTAGTTATGGAATGCAAATAAATTTAAACAAAGCGAACGTTATGAGATTTTTAAGAAGTAGGAGGGTTAAGTTAACCGTTAATATAGTAAGGCAAAACAAACAGTTTACCTATCCCTCATAGTATTTTGGTGTGACATTCCAAAGTGTTTTGGACCAAAATGGTCAAAATAATCAAGTCATAAGAAGAAGATTTGCGTTAGGCAAAGAAGCTTCCACCTGCAGGAGGGAGTTGTGACAGGGACATTGAGCAAGATGTTTAGAAAAGACAAAGGAAAACCTGGATATGAAGCGTGGTTTTGTACGACGCGTAAACTCAGTCCTTGAGGTAGGCGTGGATTTGGAGCCCTTGGAATTGGGTGTTGGGAAGGATGGAAAATGTGAAATTGACCGAAAGGAAACATGTTGATGAAATGAAGGAAGGTGGTATGTATTGCAGAATTGAAGAAACTTTTACTGTAGGGTGGGGTTTTTCTACAAACAAACAGATGTAAAATTTGGAAACAGACTAGTCAATCCGAAGATTTGATTGATTAATGAGATTTCAGGACAAATCGTGTGAAATTCTAGTGTAAAGATAAGAAGGGGATCTACCGTGGTCACTTAATTAATTCATAAAGAGATCGTTAAGTTCTTTTGCATTTCCAAGGGCAGAATATTTCAATTAAAATTTCACTTTTACCTAAGGAGAGACAAATATGTAGATAGACTGACTAGTTAATTCCACGTGTATTCCTTTGTTTGGGTCCAATTTGTAACACATGTGAAGTACCTACATTTCGCCTCCCACTCTTTTGTCACAACTGTTAACAGCGCCACACCAAATGAAAAACCGCGGTGACAAACCAGAAGGTTGGTTTATAGGTGAGTGTAGTGGTTACTTAGTACTAATACACTCAGTATTTTAAATTTACAGGAGCAGAGATCATTTTTCTGTGCTGCTTGCAATTTGACAGGAAGATGTTGTTTCTATAAAGTTGATCAGATGAACTGAAATTTACTCCAGGACCGGAATACCTCATCATCCAATAGCCGAACGATCTGACTACTGGCTACCACGCCCCTGTTTAATACTCAACATTTCACCGAGTACTTTTTCTTTGCCGTCTCCATGTTAACCAGCATCCATTGGAAGTACAAATCAGATGTTACTATCTGCGTTTGCATATTACACTTATTTCATTTTCAATCCTGTACTTTAATAATTTCTTTGCAGATTGCTAGGGTATTATTGCAAATCGCGTTCGTATTTTGTTTTCATACCCCGTTTACAGTCTTATTTATCCTTGTGTTATCCACTCCTTAGAGATTTTTTAGCAATGTAACATTCCATGAAGTCTAAGTCGATCCGTTTTTCTTCTGAATAATCTTGTGCGCATCAACGTTGATTAATATAAGTTCCGAAATGATGTATCATAGTGTATTTTTCTTTTTCAGATTTTTATTAAAATATTTTACAACATTTTAATTTCAGTTGAACATCTTGAAGTCCGTGTGTATAATTTATCCTGCATTATAATGAAACACTTGACGTCCGTAGTTCTCTTAACATCATAAAATTCTAGTCTAAATTATTTGGTACTTCAATTTTTTCTTTGTAATTAATTACTTTTCGTTCTTAGTGCACCACGTCTAATCATTATCGTTATCCTGTTTATTATCTGCAGTAGATAGTAATTTTACATTGCTCTTGTTTTTCTTATTTTTTCCCACATTTCGTATTTTTTTGAAGTTAGCTTTGAGTTCTTCAGTCCCGTTTCATGCAACCAAATTTTGCTCCGTATTTCTTTTCAATAGATCGTGTACAAAGACTTCCATTACCGACGTCATCACCGCGGCCATGTTCAACTTGAATCCACTTGAACGCTAAATGTTCCTTCTTAAGTTTTCGTTTAGAACTCCGAGAATTTCTTGGACACATAAAGCTACTGAATGGAATTAACCAATCAGAACCTAAATTCGCACAACACGTGTAGCAAGAGGCAATTTTTAAAATCGCAAAGCTTGATGGCACTGATGGTTCTCTTAAAACTTTTACGTTATTCCCTGAGATCTCGTACTAGCCTTTCAGTTAAAGGAACGCGGGTGAAACGCTGTGATTTTAACGGAGTCATCCACTAATGTGCCCAGAAATGCAGGGATTCCAACGAGTAAAAATATTTGCCTTAACCAGGATCGTTTATTGATTGGTGCTGCTAGCGGATTATTCCGCAGTACGAAAGCTCTCTATCATTTGCGACGAACTTAAAATAGTTTTTAAGCCTGAAACAAATATAATTGTAACTAGTATTAGCGAAATTAGCATTAACTTTACGAGTGCTACCACATTGATGATGGTAGTCTAAGTATTATCATCAATGATAGCATGGATACCTCATCATAGTTGTGGTTCAAGTTTTAGAGCTGGAGCAATGGTGACCTAAGTTCACATTCAAGACGTCTAGTACATTGTTTCATTTCTATGGGACATTGTACTAAGGGTCATTGTATCATATGAAAGGCGCTTAGTTGATAGTTGTGTTCCGAGAGATCTGGTAACCTGCTAAGGGGGTTGACCGAATAAGGGCTCTTTAATATAACACGCATGTGTTAATGGAATTATTATTATTGGTGTTCTACCGTTTAAAGTATGTTTTCGATGGCGCATACTATACAGTGGTATAACGATACACGTACATTTTTTTGTCTCTCTTACAAAACAACCTGACATCCGACACTACAATAATCCCCTCTTCAATTCCCCTTACTTACTTACTTACTTCCTTCCTCTCTCTATTCCATCCTACATGCTTATCCTACTCGTCCACCTTCCTCGCTTGCCTAACATTATCTTCTCTGTCACATTCTTCAGCATCGGAATAGTTTTCCGAAGACCTTTTTCCACTATTTTAATATATTATTATTTAACATCATTTTTTTAAAACAGGCAATCAATGTGTCGTGAAGCTCGGTAGCAATACGGCAAACAAACGAAGGAGTTTTAGACATGGTACTGGAAGGATCTGTTGGGAGAAATTCGAAGAAGGCATGACCAGTGATTACCGAGATAACTGTGTCATGTTAGTGAAGGGTAAGGAGTACAGCTATGTATAGTACTTAGGCTAATCAAAAATATATCATTATCGGGTAGAATACTGCGAATATTCGTGTTAGATCTTTCAGCCAATCGTAATAAAGCGCTTTAAGTGGCCTTCTTTAAGGTAGGTGTATGTTTTATGCCCATGGAAACTCAACCCTAAACTGGCCGTCTACTGCTAAAAATAAAACAAGAATAGAACCTGCTTGATCGTTTTTCATACATCGTTTCTACCCTTTTGGATCCGCTCCTTTAACATTCGTGATCTCAATAACTTCCAAAGCAAAGCCGCAGTGCTTCCGGAAAGCGTTGCAATGGCATTGAACCATTTAAAAATGTATGTAGAATATGAGAAGTTTCTTTAGTGTACGTGGTTGGAACGAACGGGGTCTGGAATGATTTGGTATGGAATTAGTGGAGCCTTTGAAGTAGTCTCCGTAGTGTTGAGATTAAAATAGGTATTGCAGCAGTTGGTACGAGATACGGAAAAGTTAAATGACAATGCAGGTACGGGATAGTTTACGGGGAAGGAAATTGTTTTGGAGCTTCGCGTAATATTGGAGAACGTCGGTTGAGTAGATCCTCAGAAATTGAAAAGGAGTCCTTGGGAATCCACTTATATAATTTTTACGTTCAATAAATCGCTCTTTTATATATTTACGAAAGAAGACAAACGGGAAATTACCTTTGGCTGCTAGAGTCCCTCTAAGATTAATAATCGTGGCTAATGTGCTCTTCGATCTTATCAAGGAGGAGGTAAAAGTCACCTTTAGCTTTTAGTCGGTAAAGAGTCGCCCAATCTCAAGGGAGTTTATTATTAGCAGTAGTCTACCAAGTTGGAGTAGGTTTTTGCTGGATCTTGGCAATATACAGTCCATCTTAGCCCTGACTAACATGACAAAAATATCCTCAAATCATGCATTAAATATTATAATAACTTGTTTTTAACTATTCATACTATCTACTTCCCTTAATTATAGTTGCAGTGCTAATTCTTTTCCTCCCCCTACCTCGCTTTCTCCCCTTCATTACCGTCGTCATCATCCCATTTCCTCTCAGTGTCTCCTGTGTCAAATTTTCTTTTATAAACATGCCTATAACTTCGTTTTATTTCCTTTCTGTCCATTTTATTTTCTACTACTTCTCTACATCCAAATCTCAAAAGCCTCAAATCCACGCTTATCATCTTGACTCAACGACCAAAATCCCAAGCCATACAGAATTAGGCTACATATTAAATTCATGCCTTTTCTTTATATCTTTACTTAAGGTGCCCGTCATCAGATCCCACCGTTTTGTCAAAGCTTCTTTACCTAACGCATTTATTCTTTAATATCCCTACCACTCTGCCCACATTTTTCTAAAACACTTTCCAAATGAATGAACTGTACCTGATCTGGTAGAACGAGTAAAGCGGTAAAATAAGAGCCATCAACCATCGTCGAGTAACTTCATAAAATATCTTGATTAATTACACCATACCTGCGACGCATGGGTCGCACAGTGTTTTCCACCTGATTTGAGTTGACTTGCACAGCGTAGCTGTGGTCAGAGGTGTTGGAACTGTGGTTGCCTTCGTTAGTTTTACACACATTTCGAGCCTCCTCCTATCGCACTTCTGTGTTATGTTTTCATTTTTCTATATTTGAGTACTCAGAACATTTTATCGTTTTATAGGCATTTGGACAAAATAATGTTTTTACAAATGTTTAATTTTTTTTCGCAGTTTTACGAACATTTTTAAAGTTTGAACGCTCTTAGGAGGCAGAAGCTATTAACTCAAATGTTTCAAAACCCCACCCGTTATTAGATTTGTGGCCGGCCACCAACTAACTCTAGTGTGTTACGGATGTCCACATTATGTTTTTCTTTCATCATGTGGCCAGCCATCCTTGAATCCTCGAAAAACGGGGAAAAAATCTGGAATGAAACAAACCTTGGAAAAATCCTTGAAAAAAATAAGAATTGAACAGTAAAACCTTGAATTTTGGAGAATTAATGCTGTTTTATCAGAAAATAGAAAGTGGAAATTAGATTTAAAAATTACTTGCATATTTTCTTCGTTTAAATTTACTATGACTGTTTATTCTTGTGATTTATTTGAACTAGCGACTTTGATTGTGTTGTGTACTTTGCAAGAATCTTATGAATCGTGCGTCACACCGGTGTATTTAGAAGGAGCATTCGTGCAGTTAATTGGGCTAGTGGAGTACCACGCTAAGAAATAACTACCTGCCTACCACCGCTGTCCTGCAAATGAGTAGTAATTAATAGAATCTTACTTGTTTGGGTGAGGTAACCACGGTAGATACATACTCCGTAATAGGAATTTTTTTTCGCTGATACTGGTACATATTGATATTTTCCTGTGTTATAACTTTTGTAAGAATTTTAATTACTTGAATACTAGAAGTAAAAATTTAAGAAGGTGTCATGGCCGAATTAACATTCATTTAAATGACTTAAAAAGTTGAAACAATTTAATGTAGAACTGCAAAACTACAATCATGGTTATCTCTCTTCCATAAGCGGTAGTTTTATTTGGATGAGCCATCAGATTTATAGAACTATTTTTTTGTTATTCATTATGTACCCACGAATGCCTAATATACTGGGAAAATATTGACTTACTGGCGCATTTTTCCGTTGGATCACATCTAGGAAACGATGAGTACAAAATCTTTAAAAACGAATTTAATCATTGAAACTGGGATCTTATTTAATCGTTAGTCACCCTTTTCAAGTATTTGGACAGTAGTTTAAATGAAAATCGGCTTGAATATGGGGAATATCAGATGAAGAATGCGGAGCATTAAAAAGTAGAGAATTAATTATCGGCGCATTAAGTGAAGATATGAAGAAAAGATTAGTAAATACTTTAATGTAGAGCAGATATGTGTGTCGATCTGATACCTAGGCCCTGAGGCTAGCGTATGAGCGAAGTTTGGATGAGGAGAAGAATGGAGAAAGTAGATAGGACGGGTAATGAAGACAATAGATGAATTTTTAAGGAATCTAGGTGAATGGAGGAAGTTTCTATAAGAAATCCGTACGAGGCGGAAATATTTGGCAAAAGGGAAGAAGTAATGAAAGATATTGGGATTTTGAATGCCTCGATAGACGGCAGAATATTGGGTAAGCGGGGTAGAGGTAGGAAGAGAGGAGGCTTTCTCTACAGCCTGAAGGTAAGCAGAAGTTTAGAAGAACCTGAGAAGAAAGTGACATATGGCAAACAAAAAGGAGGCTGTCTCGATACAATCGCGATTCGGTGGCTGAGGGTTAACGTCCTCGTCTGCCAACCCAGGGGTCGAGGGTTCGATTCCCGTCTAGGTGGTTTTTCCTCCACCTAGGGCTTGGGTGTATGTAATTTTCAAATTGTTATATCAGTGTTAAAAGTCCGATGCAAAGGCCGGAGTGCTGTTTTCAGACTAATGTACAATAAATAAATAAATAAATTGTGGTCATTAAGAGCTGTCCGAAACCTACTTCGAAAAAATATCTGGAATACATTTAATTAAAAGTTTTCCCTAGTACTTGTTTACGCAAGTAGCCTCCTTTCTCGGAGAGAGTTAAGGAGGAAAATTTAAAAAGAATGGAAATTGATCGCTATACTATATTGCATCTCCTTCTAATTAAAGCTGCTTGCTAAACTGTATTATTTGGGTATAAACAAAAATAAACTGAATCCGAGTTTAATTCAGGATTGACGACAGCATATTTGTACCTATTGTAAAGATTTTGATATTACTTAATTCTTGTTTTATCTAATCCAATCTTGTATTGAGCTAGGTCATTGCGTAGCTTATGTCAATTGAAGTCTGAGATGCCACCGCGACAATTTGTGTATGAGCGTGATCAAATATTCCGTTTACCTAATCCTATTTTATGGAAACGTTATAATCTAATGATAAGGTAGATGCTTTATTGAATTTTTAAAACAATTGTATTTTTATGTTAGTACTTTCAATCATAAGTCATTCTCTTGTCGATTATGTTATCAGAAAACGTGGTGAGTACCATGTAGGTATCTTTGATTGTGATGCAATATCACGTTCCTGACAGCGTGGAATTGGATTGACTCTCAGAATACTAGTTTCTAGTACTCTTTCGAGGAATTCCCTGTTGTCGTAACGCAATTGAGTGTATAGCATGCATAAATGCTCCGTATCCACCGATGTAAAATGCTTCTTGACGAAAGGTGATGCAAAGATATGATTCTTAATAGGAATATCACACTCTGAAAATGGATTTACAGTCGTAAAAAGAGAAAGGTTGTGCTGATATTCCTACCTTCATGGTGAAGTTGTAAGTTCATAAAAATCGGCGCACGGAGCTTCTTATATTTACAATAGAACATTTCGTAGCGGTAGAGAGCTCGTTGAAGAGCCCTCATGAATGACCTTCACATGCGTTTCGACGAGAAAACTATAGTATGCCTCCTTTCGGCAGAACCAGGAATTTTTCTCGTTGTCATTCCTACTGTAGTGTCTTCGGTCGCGGGAGGTTGGCGAGTGAAGACGATTGGTTTCTTTCCGAAGCCAACACACTGGTGGTTTATTTACAAAAGGTTTTTCGGAGTGGTCAACCGCCTCTCGGAGTCTTAACGGCCGCCCCTTCTCTTCAGAGAGCATTTGCGAGGGCCTAGGGAAACCCAACCGGTGGCACACCAGCCGACCTCGGTCCCAACCGACCGCTATACCAACCACCCATAAAGGCGTGGGATACCACATTATCATTGATGTTTTTGCGCGCATGCGAGCAGGTAACACAACTGGAAAATTAATGAAAGGTTTGGGTAAAAATTCGTTGTTTAATACCACCGAGTCATTACCAATAAGGTAATGAATATATCCTATGTCTCATTTTAATCAAGTGAATGTAAATATTTAAATATCCAGTAGCCTGAGTTGGTTAAATTACCAAATCTATATAATACATGAGCAAGAAAATACCGAGGTGTTTTATCGAGCGAAATTGGACTCTAAAATCGAAAAAGATGATAATAATAAATATTAACTGCACGTGTTAATGTCCCCATTAAAGTGCCCCTTTTCCTCTATAATACAGCCCAAAAACATTAGCTGTTCCACTTGATGTAAGTTATTTCCTCCGACTTTAATATTTTACTTAGCTTTCCTGTTTATCGATGTTCTCATTACTTGTGTTTGCTTGTGGCTAATCTATATCCCGTACTTCTCGCGTTGTTCCTATAGTGTACTCATTTATAAATGAAATTCTTCGGTTGTCTGAATACGTATTGCCTGATAATCTGCTTACTCAACTAATGTTATCATCTTACGAGCCCACTTTTATTCCAAGCTCAAACTTTTCCCATGCTGTACGTATAATTTCCATTAATAAAAGTAAAATTTACCAGATGTTTTTACGTTAATTTAGGACAAATCTTACTGAGATTTACGACTAAATTAGGAAATTTCGATAAATAAAGAGGCATATACAGGTTGTCGGGATACATTCGCGATGATGGTCATTAGGAGGTATCCAAAACCTACTTTGAAAGAATATCTGGAGTAAATTTAATTAAAAGTTTTCCCTTGTACTTATTTACGAAAGTAGCCTCCCTTCTCGGAGAGGGTTACGGAGGAACATTTAAAAATAGTGGCAATTACTTAGAAGGTGGTGCTATTTTGCACCTCGTTCTAATTAAAGCTGCTTGCTAAACTGTATTATTTGGGTGTAAACAAAAATAAATTGAATCTGAGTTTAATTCAGGGTTAACAACAGCATATTTGTACGTAGTTTAAAGATATTACTTAATTCTTGTTTTGTATAATTCTATCTTGATCTGGCTCATTGCGTAGCTTATGTCGATTGAAGTCTGAGATGCCACCGCGACAATTTGTGTATGAGCGTGTTCAAATATTCCGTTTACCTAATCCTATTTTATGGAAGCGTTATAATCTAATGATAAGGTAGATAATTTGTTGAACTTTTAAAACATCTGTATTTTTATTTAAGTTCTTTCAATCACAAGCCATTCTCTAGTCGATTATATTATCGGAAAGCATATTAAGTGTACGTGTGGACATTTACGCGCAAGCACATGCACGTACAGAGTTTATATTTCTCAAAAAATCCCGGACAGTAGCCATAATGTCATCCGAACGACCCCGGAATTTCTTGAATTGAGGGCAAGTTAGGGAAAAAGCATTCGTCTGTAAACTCTAGATAAATTGACTTGCAACTCTGTCACAAAACGTCATTAAAGAGTAGCAAACTTATTATTACTTAGTTTGGATGGCAATTAATAATCAGTATGGTGATTTATATTGCAGTTAAATTGATGGTGACCAATCCGCCCGTTTATAAGTGAAAGATGATGAAATTTACTGTAGAATTGATTTCTTTAAACGCTCGCTTTTAGCCGCACGAATACTGAATGTTGCTTCGCTCCGGAACGACCAGCCCTCTTCCACGGAAGTCATATTTACGCGTCATCCTTAGTGTGAGCCTCACCTAATGATTTTCTGTTGCGAAGCGGCGTTATGAGTCATGGGGGAATATCTGGGGGAGCAAGCGGTATGGAGAAAAAAACACGACTGAAATACGAAGCGGTTCTCAGCCAAAGTAGGTAAACGAGGCTAGGAAATACAACTGTGTCAGGCAAAGCTTGTCGAATTTTATTGTGATCAAATGGATTAAAAACAGTCTCTACCTAATGTTTTTAATGGAAAATTAGAAATGACTTTTTGTTTTGATCAAAGCAAACCAGCTTTCTCTAAAGAGTAAAATTACCCAGTTCCGATAAATTTAATGTCCTTCGCGTTTCCTCTTCAATTAGCCTCCCAGTGTTTGAGAGCATATCGTTTCTCTTTTACAACTCCTCCAAACTTATAAATTACTTTTGTAAATGTATATTTCGCTATATTAAAAGAAAATATACCTCATTGCGCACTTTTATGTGGTTGTAAGGGAATGATTCGATTCATTATTAACTACCCAAGTTTTTCCATTGTTGAACTCTGGTACACGTGGTGACTGAATCTCACATGTCGTGATATAATATGGACGGAGATAGAGTTCGGGTTCAGTGTTTTTGTTATCTGCGCTAATATTTTTGAGTGAGTTTAGGCGTATAACTTTTTGGGCGTCCACAATCATTGATTACTTTCTCGAACTTATTGACAGGCTGTCCACCGAATCTTTGGAAGCTAACTAAACGGTGGTACCACCTATATTCATGCTATATGACTTTGACATTCTGAATTAAAAGTACAAGTATCGTGATCATGTAAGTAATAGATTGGCAAAACGTTATAAATGCATATAGATTAAGTTCCTTAAGTTCTTTTTTCAGAATGAAATAATAGTTCATTACTTTTCCACAAACTTTATTTTGGGGTATGACAGGTTTCATCGTGATATGTAGCTGATCGCTATGCAGCCTGTCAAGCACACAAGTTAATGGAGAAAGTTACAAGTATTCATCCGAGCGAAATGTGTGCACCATGAACTTCTTCCAAATTAAGTCTAAATTAGTGGAAGTTACAATGGATGTGTTGACCATAAATACTTTGTTATAGCATCTGTCGTATTATGCTACCAAGCGTTTTAATAATCGATATTTAATAATATTCGTAAATCTTCAATTTTATTGTGGTAGGTCGTAAATGATACGATGTGCGCTCTAACTCTACGGTATTCTAATTTTTGTATAATGAACTACTTAACCGCGCCAGAAAGTTGAAACTTCTGTTAGTTCTCATCACAGCCTCCCTGCAGACGTACACATTTCCCACGTGGACTCAATGATTCTATGGCTGCTGAGAACACTTCTGGAGTCCGTTTGACCAATTGGAAAAACCTACGCTATTAAGGAATGAAAGCGCTGCTCCATCTACATGCAGTTATACGAGCCAAATGCAGTGCGCGGTGCAGCCATGCGTCTTTTATTCATCAAGTGTACCCGCATATTTCAAGCTCAACCACGTCTTTAATCCATCCCCCGTCCCGAGAAATAATTGACTAACCTTGATCGCATCTCGACATATGAAAATCGGATAATTATTCAATTTAACGAAGGAATAACGCAGTAACTTTTATCCTTGGAAAACATATGAAAAAGTAATGTTCATCCCAATTCATCATCTGAATGTGGAGTTCATAGCCGCCCTGTGACTGTTTACGGGTGATGTCTGTTCAGAGAATGAGACACATCAGTCAAATTGAACATTTATTTATTTCTATTGGTATTCTTGGAATAGCTGCAAAATCTATACAATATTTCTGCATTCAAATACAATATTTCTGTTGCAACTACCTTGTTTTCTACGATCCTGCTTTGAGGAAGCAGACATGGCTACTGGGATGTTATGAGCGTACAAGTCGCTAACCATGGAATTTGTTTGTCGCTTTTAGACGTTAACCTTGTTTAGTACGGATGGGAACAGAGTCACAGATTGAAATCATAATACGCTTCTAGAAAATTGCGTTAATGAAAGCAGGCTGGCTGTTTTACTCAGCCGTCTTTAGTTGAAAGTCGATAACGAAGTCCTTGTGTGTCTGTGGCATCTAAGCACGACATTGTTGACCGACGTGATTTTAGAACCAATAAACATTGGTGAGCGATTGAGTCGTTAAGCCAGCCGGATGTTCAAACCGTTCAATAGTTAGGGTATCAGTTGTTGGAAGTACGTATATGGTTTATCGAAATGGTACGTGGACATTATAATCACATAATGGGAAGGATGGGGAGTGTTAGCCCTGTACGTAGAGCATTCAGACACCCACTGCTTCATCAGAGCTGTATGATTTTTTGGCTAGGAAATCCTCCTGGTAAACCACATGCGACTCAGGGAAAGTAACTGGCACTCCTACAATGAAGTGTAAATTTCATATTCCATACAAAGCTTAAGAGCTGACCGAGCAAATCAACCCAAAGGTTCATTTGCTCAGTCAGCTCTTAAGCTTAAGTATTGTGGTTTTTGAGATAATACTTCTTGCTAATAGCCTTTGGTGTGTTAGCTTTACATTATCTCCATGGTGATATACTACTATTATGCTCAAATAAACTCAGACTTCTCGAAGTGTCGGCAAGCCGTCCTGGGCACATTCGCTAGGTGTAATGCACGGCGAAGCAGTGTGGTGTAATACACGGCGAAAACGGGTCATCGTTACCACGTGATTCCTGTCGGATTTTCTTGCCTCAGCGGCTATAATTGTTTTCCGTTCGTTCCGTCCGGTTCAAGTGGACACTCCTTTATTTAATCTGCCTCTCGACAAAGTTCTCCGACGAGAGACTTAACAACTTGCATCTTGTCGCCTTATCTTGTATCCGTCCTGTCGTCTTGTCACATTTTTTTTTGCTGATCGAGATAATTCGCGAGATAGGGACGGTTGTCGTGATCGCCTGATGCGCACACGTGAGACTGTTTTCGGGGAGATCAGAACTTGTTCAATAGGCAGGTCAGTTTTGTTTCTGGAAATAGCCGCTAGAAACGATTCCTCGTCCAAACATTTGCGACTCCCGCGGAGTATGATTGAACAATTCAGTATTTTCGCTATCATTACCTTTCCATTGTGGAGGTGTGAAAGTATTTCAAATGCAAAGTCTAAAACTTGTTGTCAGCTTAAACCGGAATATTGAACCCTGTGGTTGGTCCTAAAATGAGAGTAGAGCTGAAATTGTGCTTACTTGTGAAGTTGCAATCCAAGGTCAAACTTTACGCTGGCTATTCAATGAAGACCGGTCATATTTAATCAAATGTTATGTTGTCCTTAATGTGTAATGTATACGTGGTACAGGTTTCATTGATGGTATCGCGACAACTGTTGCAAGTTGAAACATGTTCGGTTCGCCTGGGGCAACGATTGAGGTAACACTTGACGACGTAGCGGAAGACAGACGGAGTTAACACGCGACAAGTCGTCATTCGAGGCGGGGGCTGATCCAACTGGACGCTTACTGAGAGTCTTTCTTCCCTACTGCTCAGCTAGAAGAGGAAGTGTTTCAAGAGGGTAGACAACATTTTAAAAGAAGACGAACACGGAGCTAAGTCACTAATCTCATGAAAGTAATCATTAACGCCGCTGCGGTCTTTATTAGATAAAATGGTCAAGTAAAGTAAAGAGAACTATCAGAAACATTGAAATTTTCATTGAGCGCTACCCTCACGCTGGTAATAGAAAAATTGCATATGAGAATTATTGTTGCGTAGTGGGTTGCGATACTTCTCATACCCAAACAACAGGACACTCGCGAGCAAGTTAAGTTGCAGTTGAAGTTGATGCTGCTGGGAGATAGGTTTCTGTCGAAGTTAATCCCTTAAAATGAACCCTGGACACATAATTTTTATCCTGATAACAAAGCAAAGTTGCTCGTGGATATCTCTGGCATCACAACACCAATCCAAGTCGAAGCGGTGGCTTATGCTGGGGAAATTATAGTCACACTCTACTATCATCTACTAAAGCGACCTTAAGGTTGATTACTGATTACTTACATTTTCTTAATAGTGGAAACCTAGCCCTATACTATATGACTTCTTCGTGTCTCCAATGGGAAAAAATAACCTTCGAGGAAAGCATTTTTCATTATCAGAACAGGCGTAGCTGAACTGAACTTCGTCAAATTGCTACAGCTTTCGCTGACGCAATACTGATTTCAAATCTATGAAACCTGTACCACATATACCTTAGATATTAAGCTAACAATATAACTTAGAATGTAATTGTTTGCATAACTTATTACGAAAAAAATTATGTTTACTCTTTGTTGAACGGAACTCGTACTGTAACCTTAACTCAGCTGCAGTAATCAAGCCTTAAATTTGGTGTGATTGAGGTGGTATGGTTGAGGATAGAGTTCTTCTCGTACTAATCTATGCTGTTTGTGAAATTCTCTTAGTCACAGGATGTTAATGGGAACTAGTTCCTTGAATTGTGCCACTTGCGGTTTCCCAGAAAGGTCTCATACCATGAAAACTACATGACCATTTTGTGGTTGATACTGTCCAGAGCGGTCGCCCGTATTGGAACCTTGATTCTGCAATAATTAGCCGAACCTTCCCAACCACTGCCTACCATGCCACCGTTCGCCGAACGTTCCCAACCGCTACCATGCCGCAAAAAATGATCATATGAGTTTGTTAATCAAATTATGATTAAATAAACCTCTCAAAATACGTGATTTTGCAGGCCTTTATCAAGGCGATTTTTTGAGTAGTTGAAGCTCTCAGCTGGCAGTGTGCATTTGCTTCCTGGTTGAAGAATAAATTAGTAGTATGGAGCTTAACTTTAACGATACCTACCTAGAGGTACTTTCACACCATTCATAAATGATATTCTTCCAAGTGACCACACATTCAAAGTGGAGAGAGTATTAATCCCGCTTTGAATTCATACCTTACTTTTTTTTAGACTTGTTCCCTCGAGGCCATATACTTTTAAGCCGGCAAACTTGCTCCCTACTGTGGGGAAAATTCTAGAACAGAAATGTTGCGAATTGTACGTGTGTGGCGTGGTGGCACATTGCCAAGCGGAACCAAAACTTACGTCTACGTCTACGTCTACGTAAGTACCCTGCGAGCCACCAAAAAGGTGTGTGGCAGGGGGTGTAGCACCATGAGGGAAGGGTAAGGGTTGAGGGGGTTGGGAGTTAGGTGAGGAAAGGTGGGGGGAACCTGTAGGAAAAAAATATATATATATACATATATATATGTATATATACACACATACATATACATACATACATACACACATGTATACACATCCTCGCGAAGTCCCTAACCTGTACGTTAATACTTATTGTGATGAACTAAGTCCTGGGGAATTTCGACTACGAGCATTCTGTTCCCTTATCGTTCTTGGAAAAAATGACATTTTAAACCTGTCAGTCTTGCAGTCTATTTCTCTAGTCTTATATTCGTGATCCCTTCGACCATAATACGTTGGGGTTCGTATTATATCCTTGATGTCATCGGAAAAGGGCCCATCTTTAAATGTTTTTAATAAGTTTAATCTATATTGGAAACGCCGCTGTGTAAGAGAATCCCAACCTAAACTGTCTAACAAAGTGGATACGCTGCTGAGTTGGTCATAACAATGTTTGACAAATCTAGCCCCCCTCCGCTGAACTCGATCTAATTCCGAAACCAAATTTATGTTGTGAGGATCCCATATACTGGCAGCATACTCTAGGTGGGGCCTGACCAAGGCAAGGAAACATCGTTCTTTCACCTTTTCGTCGCATTTACCTAGCACTCTTTTCACAAATCCCAATTTTTTATTAGCACGACCGCATATTTCTCGTATGTGTTTTCCCCAGCACAGATCGTGAGTAATTGTTACACCCAAGTATTTAAAGGAATCTACCCTCGCGATTTTGGTTTGTTTCACTTTGTAACTATAAGGGAGGGAATTACTCTTTTCCCAAAAATGTATTACTACGCATTTTTTAAAATTCAATTCCAATTGCCATGTATCGCACCAATTTTGAATTGCATCTAGGTCGTTGGCTAACACGACTCTGTCTTCGTGACTTCGGATGTCCCCATAAATTACTGCATCATCGGCGAAAAGACGGAGCTTGCTATTAACTACGGTACTGAGGTCATTTATGTAAATAAGGAAAAGGAGGGGGCCTATGACACTTCCTAAACTTAGGAGACATCCTGTAAAGTGGCTGAGATTATAAATGAAATCCCCACCTCTGTGGCGTTCCTTCTAAACAGAATGGAAGGGCATTAAAAGTTGACGGTGCCGCTAAGGCTGTTCATGTAACTTTCCAATTTTTTCTTCATTTTGTGGGCGTTTTGTTGAAGCTTAAAACTCAAAAATGAAAACGTGGTGGTTGAGAGGAAAAGTAGAATTCAAGGCTATAGGGAGGCAAGTCCTTTTTATCTGAGGGAATTTTAAGTAAAGGGGCTTCTAGCTGTTTTGTCATTGCAGAATTAATTATTTAATGCCCAAGAGAGTTGGATTACAATTCATTATATTGGCTATAGCTTATTTAAATGCATTCACAATGGTTTTATCTCACCATGGTGGTGATCACCTTCGGACATCATATATCCTGTTGTTTTCCATTTCTCCAGATTAGAATGGCAATTAATTTAAGCTTCTGACTCCTATTACTAGCATGTTTGACTGGGTATTAGTTCGCTCTCCATCAATCCCGTAACCATAGCTTAATGTCCATAGAAAATTTAAAAAAATAAAATTTCCAATACCTATTCAAATGATGAGCTATTATTGCACTCATAGGTGGAATGTTAATTAACGAGTTGAAATTAATCATTATTTTCATCCCGCGATATTATCTTATATGTAGAAATATTAACCAAGTGCTTTCCACTCATTATTTAATACCATTTAGCGGTTTAGTTTACCGGTCAATGTAGGTTTTTGTTATTCAGCGACTATGAGCTGTCTAACACTGCACCACACACCCCCACCCCGATGTATAATAAACCGTTTTTCAAGTCCCAATAAATTTCTACCTCCCTTCATACAGTCCGAAACGTCTAAATATTTTCCTCCATTTACCTTGCTTTCCCAACATTCTTCCCTCTTTTACCGTTTTCGGCACCCCACTGCCTATCGATATATTTTTCTCTACCTCCTCCGACTTTCTCCCAAAAACCTTTCTTCTCCTGTCCTCTCCTCTCCTAACCTCTCTTCTGCCTTCGTTTTTCTATCCGTCCATTTTATTTATTCCATTTTTGTCCACATCTTAAAAATCTCCTGTCAACCTTTCATCCGTTTCCCTAACGCCTAAGTTTTGAACACATACAATGCCAATTTGTTTATGACAGCTTCCTCCAATCTTTTGTATTAGAGTTCATTTGAGGTCCCAGTCATCAGTCTCGCTCTCGTTGCCAATACTTTACTACTCAATGATACAATGTGACGTTATGTATCACCGGTCATTTCTCGGAATAGCTTTCTCGCCGGTGACCTAAAGGTGGAAAGTTCCAATCGCCTCTTCATTTACTGATATTATACTGTAGGCGAAGAGAATCTCCGGAATATAATTTACTGGTCGAATAATCCGAGAGCATTGGTGTCAGAATAAGATGGCTTTTAATCGCTAGATCCCCTGACCTGTAGTTAAATGCAGTATAAACAACATTTGCATAACATATTGAAATGAAATTATTGACTTTTTAATTCCACACAGTCTATGTAAAACACGACCCAGGTTTCGACGTTGTACTCCATCATCAAGCGATGACGTTCAACGTCGAAACCTAGGTCACGTTTTTTAAATAAAGTGTGTGGAATTCCAAAGTCAATAATTTCATTTCAATATGTTATGCAAATTCCATAAAGTTACGCCGGAGACAACAATTTTCAACATTTGCTAACCTTATTTCTTAACATACATGTAAGATGTTAGATAACACACCTGTAAGATAGTTTTCAAAATTTTGGTTTTGAAAGATGTTGTAATAAGACGGGTGCAAAGGGACTAATGAAGCACAACCTTTTTATTGATATCGTCTTTAGTTTTTTTTTCTTAGTTTAATGGCGCGTTTCCTCGTAGTTTGTATGGATTTACGCACCGCTTGAGTGGGCTCGGTGACATTTTGTCTGAAAAAGCCGTATTATTGGACGAGGAGGGTAAAGGCTTGAGAATGGCGTAATTTGTGGACATCATGAACTGACGATTTTTCCAACACCAAATTGGAAAGAGAAGTGGCAGCAAAAAAAAACACCATGCGCACACTTACTACGTACTCTGTCTTACATGTCTTTGTTTACATTAAGATAGTATTTGTCTTGCGGTCATTCGCATTCTTAATTCAAAGGAATCAGTTTCTCCATAGCCTTTTCAATCGTGTATTTGGACTGTTTTCACTCTCACGACTAATAATATGTTCCCTTTATCAAGCACCGCAGACAATGCGACGGACGACTTGCGTGATTTGGTACAAAGAGTAATTCGGCGGAATATGCGGGAAAGCGGCCAATTTGCTCGTTAAGTTAAGAACCGAAATTCTACGCTCTCTCACATCACCTTTCCCATCGTGATTGGTCGGATGGTCTTCATACCGCACCAACGCAAGCGATTGCAGCGGACACCCTTAGCGTGCATTACAGATTTATCCAATAAAGCGTTGAGCGTTTCCATTGCTGTGTATTGAGTATCTTAATGGCAGTGCACAGACCTTTGTTTTCATTCGATCGTGAGGTTTCGTGCAAAGGTGATTGGAAGAATCTTAGAAAATGATCCTGGCGGCAGTTGTGTCCTTGCGGGCTAATGATGGTTTTTCGCCATGAACTACGCCGCCATTTCTCAGCCAATCAGAATGCAGCTCTCCCTTGCGTGCCGTGTTGTCGCACCATGGCGCGCTTCATCTCGCATCGGTGCATTCGTGTGTCGTGTCTACTCGAGGTCCCAAATACTTTTCCTGTGTTCTCTCGGGGAAAGGGTTGAGCTTGAGGTGTCCATATAGAGATAAGATTGAAATGGAATGCAGTTGTATAAATAATGATAAGATTAAAATTATATATGGCAAGCGTGGATTTGGAGAAGGTTTTTGAAAATATCGAGTGGAACATGATGTCTAAATTACTGGAAACACTTGGCATGGTTTATGGCGAAAAAAAATATTGTCCACAAACTCTTCAAGAATCAAATCGCTGTGTTACGAAAGAAAAATAAATTTTTTTGAAGGGGTTACACTAAGATGCGCTGAGGAGAATAAAAGAACCACAAAACTGGGCATCAAAGGAATTGAGGTGAACGGAGATGAAATTAGCATGTTCAGTTTCGTAGATGACACCTTAGTAAAAGCAGAGCAACCAGGAGACCTGCTGGGCACCATCTTCAAAATTCAAAGGAAACTCAGAAGGGACAACGGCCACAATTTGAGTCAGTGTGATCTGAGGAAGGAGATCGTCGAGGGGAAGTGATCTGGAAGAGCCACGAAGGAAGACCCCGGCGACTGGCCACGATTGGCGGGTCACTGTACTTAGAGTTCTGGCTCATAAAACCCGAATGTGTGCATGACTGCCCCTCACGAGGGTGTCTATGTACCTCAAACCCCACTGGGAGAGTATTTGCGATTTGCGACTGTTTGTACGAACCCGTCCTTTGTTAACATTCCTGTCCCCCTTCACCAACTATTACCTAGTAGGACATTTATAAAATTCTCTGAAAAGATGTCAATATAAGACCTAAGTTGTGAGATTCACTGTTACATAATGAATCATCACCGTCTGTTAAATTTCAGTAACAAACTTTCGTAAGCAATCAACAGACGCGACCGTAATTGTGTGGAAATACGTAACACAAGGTTACAATAACTTCATGCTATTCATTCCCATTAAAATGTTTTTTTTTCACGACCTGATTTCGGCATTTCAATGGCCTGAAGATGACACTAGGATGTTCAAATCCGGATTCCAACATTGCAAGCTGAATATAGGCTTCATTTTGCTTCCAGGATTGTCTGTGACGTAGGCTGTTTTGTTGGAAGCAGTTTCCATTTTAGTGGATATAGCGCTTTTATAGTGCTGGTAACATCCTAGAGGCTTCTTAAGATCTAAGTATTCACTTCGACGTTAAAGCAAGTGCTGGACCGGAGGTGGAAATTGTCACCTAAGCAACCGGCGCGACGGAAACACTGGGAAGAAAAATGAAGCCTTCACCAACTACACGTTGTCAAAGCGTTCAGAATAATCAAATAAGAATGCTGAAATCCGGTTCATGAAAATAAAACATTTTTGTATAAATGAATAGTACAAAGTAATTTTTTCCCCATGTTCAGTAAAAGATTATGCGCCCCGTAAAAATCAACAGTGGCCTTCAATTTTATTTTTCAATTCGCTTTCACGGAGAGACTAGGGTGCTCAGAAATTGTGTATAAAGCCCTTGGTAGCCCTCTTTGGATTAGATTGGTATGGCGTTCTTCCCCCGGAGGTATTGCTGACTTGTAACTTGCCGAGTTTGGGCTTTCCCTGCTCATCGAGCTCTTTATTCGTTTTCAGGAGCGGCCTCCCCGGCGCCGGCGGCCGCCACGATGCCCGGAGGGGCGCCCGCCCCCGGCACCCCCTCCTCCAAGATCAAGGTAAGTCTCTGGGTAATATTATTTTATTCAATAACGCGCTCATCCAAGAGCCGAAGAGCGGGTCCAAGTGACGGGAGAAGAGCTTTCGGGCCGCTGTTATGACTGATATGGTCACTGTATTGTTTAGGTCGGGAATATTGAAAGGTTCAAACTTCATACGAGTTTGAATCTCCAAGGTAAACATAATAATTGTTTCAAGAAGAAAACTATGCATCGTCAAAAGTGACAACTTTAGTTGAAATTCATATTTTAGCGAGGAGTTTATTGTGTAAGTAGGGCTTTTTAATAACGAAAGAAGTTCGTAATCACATTTTATATTATCCGAAGAACCTTTCCATTGGGTGGTGGATTGTAACCTTAAAGATGAGAATAAAAAACAGTCTAATAAAGTTTAATTAATCCTGAATCATGTAACCTGAATAATATTTTTAAAAGTTAAAGGGCTTTTTAGCTAAACGAAACTTTTTTTATCGGAAGAGATTTATAAGCATACAGTATTTTATTTATTTCCTGTATTTTATATTTTTCAATTAACCGTTTTTAAATACCTATACCGCATAAAAATGGCATGCTTCGTAAGTTGACAGAATCGCAATTCAACCTTAGAATTGTCCTTCACTTGAGGGTAATGTGGTTGTACTTACGTACCTCCACGTTCATAACTTCGACAATTCGCCAATCTGATAGCTTTTGGTGGTGCAGCTCAACGTTTCATTGTCGACGTTCGGGGTAAAGTACGTTTTTTATTATCTCCTCAAGCTAAACATATTAATTATTGAGATTAAAAAACCACCGTTAATCATTCTCAATGAACCATTAAGCGTGACTAGAGCAGATTTTATCTCGGGAAGGAGAAATATCCCATTTAATACAGCTTTTGAATTAATTTTCGTAGTTAGCAAAATGATAGTTTTGAACTTTTTTTCCCCCGGAGTCGCAGTTGTCTCCATTTTAGGCATTCATTTTTGTTGTAATGTAATAATATTTTTAAAGGTAACAGAAAATATTCTAATAAATTCCAACCCTATAAACAAATTGGAGCAGATTCACCTTGAGAGCAAACTGTTATTACTGTCCATGGTGACAGCTAACAACGGGCAGGCCACTGCCAAGGGTGCCAACCCAAAGGTGAGGCCTTCAACTACTTCTCAATTGCTTTGGATAGTTACAGAGTGCAATGGCGTCTATTGTTGACGCATTTTCAGGCTACGTTGTTCGGCCATTTGAGCCAAAAGCCATTAGAGGCAACATTTGACAACAATGGGCGACTCTTCACTCGTTCCGCATAGATTGAGAAGTTCCGTGAGGAACGCCCAGAGCGCTCGGATCAACCCTGAGTGGGCACATTTTCGCCCACGACCGAGTCTGTTACATCCGGGCTTTTGACGCAATTCACTTTTTGAAATGCAGGCATTGACGCGGAATATCCTGCAGTTATTCAAATTTGTCAAAGGAAAAAAAATCCCTTTTTTATTATTCCAGATGACGTTCAAAAGTCGTAAAAGAGTAAATCTTCAGTTCGCCCGAACTGCGGCCCACGTACGAGCAGAATATTGAAATCGGTCGCGTTTTGCAGGCTCAAGTACACCAATCTGCGGTATATCGATCAATCTGGCCGCCCTGTTACGGCGTAATGCCCCAATACACTTTCAAGAGCAGGGGATATATGCATATCGAAGGCCACGTTATACGAGGGAGAATGCCTCTAGGGTCCTGCTCTTCCTGTCCCGATGGTTTGTCATGCGTCATACCATTAGACAGTTAATGTCAAAGTTCCCACTCCAAGTAACCCTTTGTAGTTTTTACGGATCGTCAATTCCACTTTTTTCTTTTACGTATTTCTCACAACGAAAGTCTGAAATTGCGAATGTTCTTAATCTACGAGTATAATCGTATTTGGCCTCACTGAAGCCACACAATGTTTTTAATAACGTTCATGTCGACATTTTTGTGCGCGTTTAAATAAATTGGAGGCACAAGCTGAAATAGCCGTAAAATTTCAAATTCAGCATCTGGCTTATTCCCGTTTCCTTAGGGATTCGCAGTTATAAACTAAGAATGAAATAGAGAAAAATAATAAAATTTACTTGCAAAAGTGGAACACACTTCATCCATGAATTCATTTTTGTTTGGCCCCGCGGAAAGAATCAAGCTTGGACGTAAGCCATAATAGGCCGTTAATTAAAACATTTGATTATTGAGCTTACACACGTTGTTGTTACAATAATGGTATTGTTAATAGTTTGTAATGCCTTCAGAATGTAAGCTTTTATTTTTGAAGTGCATTGGAGGTGATGACTGGCTCACATGGCCAAGTCAGTTCCTATCCATTCTACCATCTCCTGACCTTTCACGCCCTCTAGCACTCCTTCCCAACTCATTCTTCCGTCCCCGTGTGCTTCTAATTAAGCGCCGAGTTATTTCTGCTTGCCCTCTGAGGATGTCTAACCCATGGACTTATTTTCCCTTCATCTCATTGAGAAGTACTTCATATCTCATACCCTCTTTTTATAACTTTTGACCTCCATTTGCGTTGTCTATTTCTTGACACTGAATATCCAAATTATTTTCTGTCTCTTATTAAGTAATGATTTTCCAAACTCCTAGTTGTTCTGAGGTATTCTGACGGTGGTTTTCACTGCAACTTAAGTGTGGTGTAACATATTTTACATGAAAATCCACAACATCTGAACCCTTTGGTGGCGAAGGTTAACCAACATCGCGGGTTGCCTATAGTGTAGGTGTGCTCTGAGGACATCGGACTGGAGCTTTTGCTGCGATTGAAGGAAGAATATATATTTTCTTCCGGCCTTCGTCAAGATATCGTAAAAGCAGAATCAGAAGGGTATCATACACGCTTGAAGCGAAAATCGGAACACACCCAAGGGATCAACCATCGTCTGTCAGCATTTGTATGCACAAAATATTATTCAAGGCCATATCATCTCTGTATTATCTAGAAAATTAGACAACTCTGGTACAGAGTATTTTACGATAATTAGCTAATCCATTTCTAGTATGTGAAAAACTGCAACTTAATCATTTCAGTGGACAAACAGTAGTTTGATTCTTAGCTGTTCCCATAAAATAACTTTTGCTTCCCTGTCACCCCGCAAGATGATTTGAAAGGACTGTTAAAGCAGTTATGTCAATTAAGGTATTTGGATCTATTGATGACAGTCCTTGTTGCATTCCAGAAACTAGGAAAATATAAATAATACATGAAATACAAGACAGTTTTATAGATATGCTCTTTGTGTTCCAATAGAATGAGAATAGAAAAAGAGAAAACTATGTTTTTTTTTACATATTAGAAAACTATGGTTTGTACATGTTTCCTCTGCTACATTCATGTAATCTGCAGTAATTTTTAGCCAAATCATTGTGTATGCTAATGATAAGCGATTAAGATTTTCTTGCAGTGATTTTGAATTACAGTATTTCCTGGCTCATAAGGCACTTGATTGTCATGTTAGAATTAAGGAAAAATTCTTGGACCATACTGGAAAGAAGAAAAGTATTTAAATTGTCACTCTATACAAAGAAAAATGAATATTGCTTAAAAAAATAGCTACTGCATAAATTTTTATTCATTGTAGAACCCCAGAAGTTCATCTTCACTGCTGCTAAAATTATCTGAACAATTATTTTCATAATCTAAACCTCCAGTGGAGTAATTAATTAAAATTAGCAATTTTCTACAAAAATAAAATTTATTAATACGACCGGTTTCAATGCAACTACATCATCTTCTGGTGTAGTTGCATTGGAACCGGTCGTATTAATAAATTTTATTTTTGTGGAAAATTGCTAATTTTAATTAATCATGTTATTCCACCATATCACGCCTGAAACGTCTCTTTTTACTCCAGTAGAGTGTAAACTACCAATCTTGTTACTAGTCAGATGGTCTTACAAGAGGGTTGCAGTAGTCCAGGGGGTAGAGCGTTGGACTACTGAGCGGAGGGTCCCGGGTTCGATTCCCGGGCAAGGCACTCTGGGCACCACCTAAGCTAAGTGATTTTTTGGGTACCAGATCTTACTGGGAAACCATAACCGGCACAGGGAAGGGAACTGGCCCCCCTACCCCCTGATGTGTGAATTACTGGGTGAACTCTACCATCACCTACCCAACCGATCTTCGGGTTGAATACTGTGTTTTTTATGGTCTTACAAGCAGTGCTGAGGTTTGCTAAGGTAGATTGTGATGTGTTGTTCCACGACTACTTTATTTCAAAAACACTGATCGCTTATAGTTAGCGAGAGAGCCTGCCTTCTTCCTTCTCCCTGTGCATTTTTCATGATGCAGAATGATGACTGATTCCGTTGCCATGCAATGACTCAAATTACCTCATTTACCGAGTTTTGTAACATCTTCTTTCATTTCTCTCTTATATTTTGTGTAGAAATACTGGTCTGGCATGGTACAACATAATTCTTCACTTATTTTTAGATTTCTACATTTAATTTTTTTGAAGCAAGTGTCCACACTGCAACGCATCTGCAACTGCCAAGCATTAGTCATCTGTTTGTGCTGAGTAGTAGTCACATAAATATGGCCACCTCAATTGATTCTCCTGCCAAGTGCGAATTGCAAAGCATTATTTATTCCCTGCCTGCAGAAGGCAATAGTGCTGTAGGAATACATCAAAGAATGTGCCGAGTGTGTGGAGAAAACTTAATGAATGCTGGTGTTGTGTATGAATGATGTTGAAAATTTAAAGATGGCTGAACTGATGTGCATGATGAAGGGGGTCAAGGTTGCAAGTCTGTTGCTGCAGACGACCTTGTTCAACGAGTTGATGAAGTGGTTAGAGAAAACCGTTGTTTCACCTTAGGTACTTCCTCTCTGAAATATCTCAAAGTTTCAAGATCTTCTATGTACGCTATCATTACAGAACATTTAGGCTACAAAAAATTTGCCCTCACGGGGTCCCAAAAATGATGACTGACAACCACAAAGCTCACCAAATGCCTTCAGCTTTGATGTTCCAAGACTGTTATTTTGCTGAAAGAGAAGAATTTATTCAATCAATTATGATTGGAAATGAGATACTAATTCAATACACGCCCAAAACAAAGCGGCAATCGCAACAATTCACCAAATAAACCAAAAAAATTCAAACAAACCTTCAATAATCAAAAGGTTATGTCTGCCATGTTTTGGGACCAAAAAGGTTTGTTGCTTGTGGAGTTCATTCAGCTGGGGACAACTATTAATGGAGCTGTTTATTGTGAAATGTTACAACATTTGCGGAGAGCAATTCAAAGCAAAAGAAAAGGCATGCTGACTGCTGGAATTGTTCAGATCCTCACAGTATTGGTGCAACCCAATGGCTCCTTGAGCAATTTCAATGGTGCATTTTCAATCACCTGCCATACTGTCCCAGCCTAGTGGCGAGTGACTTCCATTTTTTCCCTGGAATGAAAAAATGGCTAGAAGGGCAGTGCTTCCAAACAAATGAGGAGCTTCAAAACAACTTCAAGACTTATTCAAATTCATTGGCAGCAATATTTTATGAAGAGGGTATTATAAAGCTTATCCTTGGGTACAACAAATGTCTCAATCATCCAGGTGATTATGTTGAAAGGTAACCATAAGTGCATATAACTTTTAGTAATAAAAAATTTTTTAAATACTCCCTTATCTTTTTTTTATGACTCATTGGAGGTTGTAGAAAAACTGCCTTGTGATTACTAAAAAGATCATAGCAAGGCACTCATAAATCAGAGAACATTCATGATATTTTCAAGTTTTATTATTAAGAAAAAAAGTGATCCTACAACATGCATGGAAAAAAGTCATTGTTTGAATGTAACAAATTCCTGTTTACAACCAAGTAAAAGGTTGGTGCCCTCAAATTCATAAGCGAGTTTTAATTTATCACATTTTAGGTTTATAATGGTTTATGGTGTTAGTTCCTATTCCAAAAAAGGCAAAGGGTACATCATGCGAGGATTACAGAACAATAAGTTTGATATCCCACGTAGCTAAAGTTATTCTCTGGATCATCAACAAAAGAATAGAGAGTAAGGCAAATGATTACTTAGGGGATGATCAGTTTGGGCTTAGGAAAGGAAGAGGTACGCGTGATGCCATTGCAGTAATGAGACCACTAATCGAGAGGAATATAGAATACAATCAGGACGTATATGCCTGTTTTGTAGATTTTGAGAAAGCGTTTGATAGAGTGAATTGGGAAAAATTAATGCGTGTATTGCAGAATATAGGAATGGATTGGAGGGACAGGAGACTGATCCGCAACCTGTACATGTCTCAGACTGCTCAGGTGCGAGTAGGGAACGGAGAGTCCGGATGGGCAGTGTTAGGAAGAGGTGTAAGGCAGGGTTGCCCATTGTCACCGGTGCTTTTCAACGTATATGTGGAGGAAATAATTAAAGAGGCATGGGAAGAACTGGTGGTAGGAATGAAAGTTGGAGGGGAATTCGTAAAATTGGTTAGGTTTGCTGATGACCAAGCATTAGTTGCTCAGTCAGCCAAGGGGTTCCAAGCATTGCTGAGTGAATTGGAGGTTCAGTGCAATAGATATGGGATGAGAATCAATATTAATAAAACAAAGGTTATGCGATTTTCCAGAAAGAAAAAGGCTAAGCTAAAAATTAAAATAGGAGGGGAAAAAATAGAGCAGGTAGAACACATTACATATCTCGGAAGTATTTTGGACCAATACGGTCAAAGTAGTTGGGATGTAAGGAGAAGAATTACGCTAGGCAAGGAGGCTTTCTCAAGGAGGAGGGAGTTGATGACGGGAACGTTGAGTAGGGAGGTTAAGACAAGACTCGTAAAAACTCTGATATGGAGCATAGATATGTACGGCGTGGAAACGAGGTCGTTGAAGCAGGAGGATAGACGTAGATTGGAGGCTTTTGAAATGTGGGTGTGGAGAAGAATGGATAAGGTGAAATGGACCAAAAGGAAAACAAATGAGGAAGTACTGGAGATGGTGGGTGAGGAGAGTGGTTTGTTGAGAGAAATCCTATGGAGGCAAGAAAAATGAATGGAAGGCGTATTGAGTGGTAGTGGAATGTTGAAGAAGGTAATAGAGGGGAGAATGTTGGGCAAGTGAGGAAAGGGCAGGAACAGGATAGGGATGTTGGACGGGTTGAAGGGAGGAAAGAAGTACACAGAGATGAAGAGGGACCTGAGGTAGAGTAGGTTGCTGGATTGGGTTTTGTTTGGAGTTACAAAATTTTTATTTGATAGTTGTGTCCATCCAAAAACCTACCTTAACCGGTAGATTACCTTAAAAAAAATGTTTTTTGGGGGTGGTATGGTTGACTAGTGATTTAAGCATTAGGATACTTTCTGAGGAACCCTGAGGGCAAATAGAAGGTGATACCTTTAAACAGACTTTACCATGAAGGTGGTAGAATTTTCTGGGTATTAGAACTTGTAGAAAACACTGGTGAAAAGTTTTAGGTACTGCCTCCCTTTGCTCTGAAGGTGTGACTTCCACAACCCTTAAGTTTGGTGCAAGCTGCATCCTTGACCATGAAGACCAAACTTCAGGTTGATAATGTGGGATTTACTGAAATATAATTGATGGTAAAACAAAATTTTCTGAATGGCAAGGTTGTTTGTTAACTTAAAATTAAATGTTAATACAAAATACATGTGAAATTCAAGTAAGAATTGAGTGAATCCTAACTAAAATGGTTGATTCATGTTTTCTTTGATTTTTAGGAGAAGTTGATGATACGACCCAAGGTAGTGGTGGCACTTTATCCCTTCAAGGCAATCGAAGGAGGTGACCTCTCATTGGAAAAGGTGAATTCATTGTTTCTCTTATCTTAAAAACTGCATGTCTAACACTAAAAAAATAGGTAGAGTAGAAAATATTGGTCAAAGTATAGTTGATTTGCACACCACAAAAGTAGGATTATGTGGCAATGTTTTGCATTAATTGTCTTTGGCTTCTCAAAATTTTATCATTTGTAATGATTTTCTTATATGCATTTTTATATTTGAATTTATTCAAAATTTGTAATGGTTGTTCAAGTATTTTATTCAGGAATATACAGTAATTTGGTCACGGTTTTTAACATGTCAAAATATGTGAAACCTGGAGATGTTTAAATGGTTTTCATTGTCAAATGTATGAAGGGAGTTCAAAATGTTCTCAGAATCACCAGCAAAAGTTGCACTAGTGCAACGAGTTTCCCATGTAGTCATAGGTAATCCTTTATGAGTAAACACATAATGCATCAGTGTTCTGGGAAGAGATCTGTGGTGTGGATGCCTCTCTGTTGTTATTCCTGTGTAGTGATTTGTGTAGATTAAACAAATTGAGATTTGAACAGTGATTAAATACTTTGTAAAGAAAGATATGAAAGTAAAGGAAATTCATGCTGACTTTCAGAACACTCGGTGGGTGTTTCTCAGCTTCTTCATATTCAACTGTTGCCAGGTGGATAAACAAGTTTGTTTGGTTGGGACAGCTCAGATGATGATCCATGTAGAGATCATCTAAAATGTGCCACCACCCCATAAATTATTGCAAAACTGCATAAAATAGTCATTCAGGATCACCAACTGAAAGTGCAAGAAATTACTGAATCTGTGGGGATATCACCTGGATAGGCATATCACATTTTAACAGTGGAATTTGATATGAGAAAATTACCTGCTATATGGGTGCTATAACTCCTGTCGCAGGATCACAGAAGCATCAGAATGGAAATTTACAATCTGTGTGATGTGTTTTAAGAGCAACCAACAAGATTTTCAGTGGCAGTTTGTGACCACAGGTAAAACTTGGGTCCATTACTATACCCCAGAGACAAAACAGTAGTCAAAAGCAGTGAAAACATGTTGATTCACCACCACCAGAGAAAGTAAAGGCAATATGGCTGGCTGGAAAGGTGGTGGCTTCAGTTGAATATGGTGCAAAAGGAATTTTGTTGATAGATTATGTTCTAAACATAACAGTTTCAGGCTTAACTTGTAGAATGCCTCCATGATGAGGGTAGAAAAAGAAACTTTGCACTTCCACATAAAGATTTAATACCTCACGCGACCATGGTTTTGATGCTGTGCATCATCATCAGGTGACATACATGAAAAATTTTTCAACTTATATAACCTGGCTCCAAGAGGGAAGAAGGTAGGGGGAGTAAGGGAAAGAGTATAAGTTGAGTACTGGTGCAGCCACCTATTAGTGGGCTAGGGGAGGGTGGTATGTATTTGATGGTTTCTGGCTCAGCTTTGTGGAAAATAATCATACTAGTAACTTCAGAGTGCACATTCTTCACACAGAAAAGAAAGGAGGCAGGTTGAATTCTTTGGAGGAGTTGGAACTTGGTCAATCCCTTCAGTGAGACAGACTTGAGGTGGTCAACGAAACAATATACCTCTCTCGTTCCCCTCTCCTAAAACTGCTAAAAGACTCCAAAATCTTTCGAACCCCCCACCAAGGCAGTGATAACTATCGACCATCCCTTAATGAGGGTCAAACCATTGTGGACAAACACCCCCTTCCTCATTAAATGAAAAACACAATGTATTTCTTCCACTATACTCTCAAAGAACAGTGGAAGGATACATTGTTTTTCATTTAATGAACATGAACTTTCACTAAGTTGAGCCAGAAACCATCGAATACATTAACCCCCTCCCATAGCCTACTAATAGGTTGCTTATCCCTTCTGCCTTACTCCCAATACCTTCCTCCTCTCTTGGAGCCAGGGGTATACTCCTACATTATATTGAATATTACTCCTATATAAATTGAAAAAATTTTCATGTATGTCATCTGATGATGATGCACAGCATCAAGACCATGGTCTTGTAAAGTATTAAATCTTTATGTGGAAGTGCAAAATTTCTTTTTCTACCCTTTTCAGATTATCTTCTCATTGGTCAAATGATTACTGGACAACTGACTTTTAATAATTATTATACCTAATAACCCATGTTTCGTTATAGCATAACATCATCAGGTGATGATGTTATGCTATAACGAAACCTGGGTTATAAAAATTAAAAAGTTTATGTGGAAAAGTAAAGTGGTTTGATTATTAAAAGTCAGTGTGAAGATTTTCCACCAAGTTACGCCAGAAACTCTTTTATTACTGGACAATACTATGCTAACCTCCTGGACTAACTACAGCAAAAGATACACTAAAAAAGTTCAGGTTTGGCAAGGAAGAAGTCACCTTTCATCAAGACAATGCATGCCAAAACACGTGTCATTGCCATGGCAAAAATACATGAACTAAGACATGAATTGTTGCCACACCCACGTTATTCGCCTGATTTGGCTCCATCAGGTTTCCATTTCATCCCCAAGCTCAAAATTTTTCCCGATGGATGGGGATTCTTTTCAAACAAAGAACTAGCAGCTGATGTAGATGGGTATTTTGAAGGCCTGAAAGAATCTAATTTTCGAGATGGGATCAAGGCATTGAAATGTCACTGGACCAAGTGTATTAGTTTACAGGGAGACTACGTTGAAAAATAAAAAAGTTTCACTTAGGTAAGTCATTTATATCAATTACCTTTGTATCATTGATGACATTTCTCCCTTCAACTTACGTTAAGTAATATATTTTGTGAAAAGGCTATCTGGAATGTTCTAATGTTTGTGATTCTATGGATCAAATTTTGCAGTATTCATATGATTTTTTCTAACCTTATTCCCTACATTTTATAAATGAAATTCATATAACAATATGCTGAATGGGTAGTTGATTGGCTGAATAAAAATATGGTACCTAATTTATCTATTAAATTTTCTTTATTGTCACCTCAAAAATCTCCAGATTAATTTCTAAAGATTTGATTCATCCTTTTCATGTTTCAGGGTGCTGAATATGAGGTATTGGATGATTCACAGGAGCACTGGTGGAAGGTGAAAGATGAACATGGGTAAGTAGTTTCATAGTGCAGTGCATCCTTAACATACTTATTTTTTAATAATCCATCCTTATCAGAATCTCATAAGTATGAATCAATTTTTCATGTGTGGTGCATTTAGACTCTTGTTTGATAAGTAAAATAAAGTCCCGGCATTGCATCACAATTCATAGTGTCTTTTAAGGCTAATGCCAACACCAGGTCTTACTCCACCCTTCCTCCATTCCCATCCATCCCTTCTGGTACAAATAACCTCAGCTGTCCATCGCCTCCCATGTTAAGTGCTACTAGATCCTGGACCTTAGAGCTGGGTGAACTTGACCATGACCTATCAAAGCCAATCATTAATTAGGTTTAGGAATGTGGTTTTTATTATATGATATGTATGAAGTGGTCAAGAATCTGGTTGATCTAGAAGGCAATTAATGTTACCAATGTTGAGGAAAGAACACAAAAAGAGTGTGTAAGCTTTTATATTTAAGCCATGGCCTAGGTAAGGATTAAATTTCATTTGCTTTGAATAAAAATTAGTATTTTTTTACTTTATGACCAAAGAGTATTTTTCCCTTTTCTTTTGAATTGTTAGCACAAAATTTATTTCATCATCTGAAATTCTACATTTTCATGACTTCCAAACCTCTTTTCATAGCTTTCTTAGCTCATTCTTCATCTCTAAGCTAATACTGTTTCCTTTTAATTGTTGTTCCTTAAGCTAAACTTTTTAATGTGGTCTATCCTGAATACTACATACTTCTTACTTCTACTTGAACAGGTGATTTTGCTCCTGAAATAAGAAAACACTTCCATTTATTCAGGTGTTTTTATTCCAAGTTTTATTTGAGCATTTCTTTTTTCCTTTGACTTCAAAATACTTCCTTCATATTATTTTTAATCTTGAAGTTATACTTTTTTGTCCCCTTGTCTATGATCAGAAGGACACCTTTGTCAAGTCTTTGTCAGCTATATTACTGGCCAGTTGCTGGATGTTTATCCTTTCTCCATGCGTACTGATGCTGCTTTAATGTAATTTATGTACACTATTTTAGTTTCCTATCTCCTATTATTTATCTAGCAGAGACTTGCTGGTTCAGATTTTATTGTATGCTATGTCACTTTGTGCAGCCCAACATCTACCTGGGAGGTATTACAATTTGTGCCACATGATGCCATGATAGTGATGTATTAAAGCAAAAGTGTTAATGAAATTGTAGTTGTAGTGATGTGGTTGACTGCCGTTGACAGCCTTAAGTGAATGTATAGTTCCATAGTGTGTATTTTATACCACTTGGTGTTAACTCCTGCTGATAGATGAGCTCCATTCTCATGTATTTCATGGTTATAATATATATATGATGGAATTTTTGAGTCTTAATTATGGTTTGTGTTGCATAAGAGAGACATGTAAATTCTAACATTATTCTCACTTTAATATTTTTTATTTCAGATCAATTGGATACATACCAAGTAACTATGTCAAGGAGAAAGAATTGCTAGGACTTCAAAAATATGAGTGAGTATAATTGTGTGTGTGGAACAATTTCAATTTTTATAAAAAGTAACATCTTCATCTAAGTCAAATCTATGAAAAACTCTAATCTTAAATACCTTCAATCATTAGTTAAACTTTGTTTGAATCCTGGTATGCCAAGATGCATGATGTTCTAGTGTATGTGGTATCACTTCTTTTAGGTGGTATGTTGGTGATATGTCACGCCAAAGGGCAGAGTCATTGCTCAAGCAGGAGGATAAAGAAGGGTGTTTTGTTGTACGCAATTCATCTACTAAAGGCCTCTATACACTATCTCTCTACACCAAAGTGTGAGTATTAGTTTTGGGCATGTAATATCTTTCTTTTCTTTAGAAATATTTTAATTTGTAATTGACTTCATTTAAAGTAATTGAAACAAATAATCTACCACATCTGTTGTTACAGTAGAGATGAGATGTATGATACATAACAATTAGAAACAAATATTTCAGATTAGCAAAGTCAGAGTGATTTACGAATTATTTTACTGGTTTACTGATAAACATCAAATTGAATGTTCTTCTGGTAGCCATTTTGAAAAAGATAAAATAGTAGAAACTCGTTTATACCCATAACTGTAAACATGAGAACATTAAAAAATAACAGATTTCATTAATTATTGTGTCTGCATGCTACGATTTAACATGTAAATCCCTACTCCACAGACACCTAGCAGTAATCCTAATGCATAAGTAATGCATGCGAATGCATGGCTTAAAATATTCAAGTGTATGATACCAAATTTCCAAAAGGTAATGCATACCAAGTTATGTTCAAGCAAAATAAACAAGTAAAACATTGTTTCAAATTTCAAGGTACAAACATAAGTTCAGCTTTAAAATATTTGGTTTTAAATTAGATTCTGGGATCTAATCTGGGGATCAGATGTTCTAATCCTGCCTCGAGTATGTATGGTGTGATGTCATTTAGTTGATTGCCTATTTTTTACTTTGCAATAGGACATGACCTCAATCGTTGATTCACTTTTATATACCCACTTAGGCCTAATAGGAAAATTGACCAGTATACTCTTCCCGCTGGGCTACCATGCCCTATTATTTCAATAAATATGGTTTTGAAATAGTTGTTTCTTGACCTGTATCAATAATATCTCACTGCTACTTTTTAAAAAATTTTCCTGTCTTAAGCTAGGAGAAAGTAAAAATTAAAATATTAAAAATTAGCCCATCTTTCCTCTGCTTATCATCAAACAGAATAATTTTGGAAACTATCAATCAATTAAATGAACTTTGAAAATATTATTTAGTGTTTGGAAATCTTATTCAGAAGCATTATTAAGTTTTAAAGCAAATAAATGCTAACTTGAACAGTATATTATTCGATATTTACCATGGAACACTTTATGTGATAGGTCTCTTTTCTTAAAAATTATATGACAAGAAAACATTATTTAATGTTTAGTTTGATTTCACTTCCTAAGGGAATATGTTATTGTTCTAGTGATTTGAACATAATGTTGTGAGACAATGCTGCTTTTATATTGGCTAATAGCAATATTTTATTCATTAACAGTCCTCATCCACACGTAAAGCATTACCACATAAAACAAAATGGAAGGGGGGATTTTTTCCTATCAGAGAAGCATTGCTGCAGCTCTGTGCCAGACCTTGTCAACTACCACCGTCACAACAGCGGGGGACTTGCCTCTCGTCTTAAGGCTTCACCTTGTGATCGGCCAGCGCCACCTACTGCGGGCCTTAGTCATGGTTAGCATTACTCATTTCAGTTGTTACATTTCTCCTTTTCAGGTGAAATAAATTATCTCTTGATTTAAATGAATGTGTTGTGGTATGCTATTAAGGTAGTGATTATGAATGAGCTGTGGAATGATTTGCTAGAAAAAGAACTGAATGCTCTGAAAGTCATGTGTATGTTAATGCTCGGATGGTTCATGGTTGGAATGATCGATTTCAGAGTGAGCAACGTTTCAGACCTACTTATGTGACACACGTCATTGTGTGGCAGATTTATGGATAAAAACTGATAAGAAGTGTCTGGTGGTAGAATTCTTCCTTTGTTTTGGTAATGTGGTCAGAAAGCTTAAGTTATTCCTGCCTTTGTACAGTTATGTGGTTGTATTCCTTGGAAAAATAAATGCATTGCATTGAAGCCATAGGCAGTGTGCTTGTGGGGGGGGGGGAGGGAAATTGAGTTGGAGCCGAAGATAAATGTAGCTGTAAGTACTTTTCCTTAATATTATTGCACCCATGTTCTTTGGTTTTTAAATGATGAATGGATAGCACTACACCGAAACAATGCATTGAACTTTCTGTATTGTAAATATTAATTTCCAAATTGTATTTTTAATTATATAGCATTATTCAATCCCAACCACTGTTAGTGTGGAATATGAATCATCTACAGTTAATGACAGAAAAGTACTGGCAGCAAATTGGAAATGAAGGTTAATTAGCTGTGTATGACTGGTATTTCTTATTCCAGCGTAATATCATAGAAAAGTGTGGCATGTAGTTTTCAGTGAATTATTTAGTGTTTTGGTCACTTTATTCGTCTACTCATTCCAGTCACCAATTTGAAAAATATTCACATAGTTAAGATTTCTACTTATTAATTATTTTTAGTTTCATTGTGTAAAATTTATGCAGTAAAATCTAAGGTGAAGATTTATCTGCCCAAATATTTTCAGCATGCAAAATTCATGCTCCTTCAATTCTATTGCCTTTTGCATGCTTAGCAGTTAGTCTTTAAATTGGTTATAATAAATATTTACTATTATACAAGATTTTTATCTGTGTAAACTACAAAAAGCAGACAATGATTCAGTTTCTTATTCCTTTGTACAATTGTAAGTACTGTGCACATTAATACACTAGTCCTAATGATGTCATTCACCAATATCTGTTTCCTCCTTCCTCTCAAAAACTGATAATCAGAATAAAACAAAGAAGGAGAGAACTGGGCCCTGTCACTTTTCCAGACCGTGATGTTCAGTCCACTGTGAGATGGCCTTTCTTATGTACCAGCAATTTCAGACTAATCTTCTTTCTCTTTCCATCCCCACCCCACAGACCTAACAAATCAGTGTTGCCTACCTCTCTCTATCCCAAACATTTCTATGTATGAATTCAATTCCAATTTCATGTGTAAATGATGGAGATTCAGATAATGTTGTCCAAGTAATTTTTACATCTAAATTAAGTTTGCGACCTATTTTTTCAAAGTTATTTGAAAGGAAGCTGCTCAGAAACAATTTTAAGTAGTGTATCCAGTTACATACTCAAATTTATCCAAATAAGGAGGAATTCTTTAGAAGACTCATCATAATGGAATCACATTCTATGAAGTTATGTTATGATATAATTTGAGTTCAGCCAGAAATGTGTTCTAATGGATTAAATGCCATTTGCCACCAGCTTTGAGGCAGAAGGGCAAGGAAAAGGGGTGGATGGACGCCTATTGCTGGGACAAATGGATAATCAACCCTTTTGATAATGAGGGTTCTGTAGCTTTCAGTCAAAAATGATGTGTCATTTCATGGAGATTTTATCAGTTTCCATTATTTTTAATGTATTGGTGTTATTATACAAAATTTTTGTTGATACTTTGTTTTTTTAATGATTGCATTTGCTATTGTGAATGTTTTGTGTTCTTGTATCCTGTTTAATTTTAGACCGGTTGATTTGCAAAAGAGGGATGAGAATAAAAAAAAATTGAAGTAATTTGTTATAATTATACAAGTATATGAGAGCTGTTCAATGAAGGGCGGTCACAATTTCTTTATTTACATAATTGATAAATTTTTTTTATTATTTTAAAGTGTAATTCATATGTGGAATGTTTGAAGCTTGTACATTAGGCTAATGGAGAGTGTATTTGTCTTATGTCCTTCTAGAAGATAATTTAAGATTTTTCAAGACAATCGATTTCAAAGGGAGGAGGATCGAGAACTCCTGTCAATGTAACTATGGAAGTACTTATTAACACCACTGCTGCCATTGAGAGCACTATCAGAAATGTTGAGCTTTTCAATGGGTGCCACCCACTTATTGGTAGCAGAAAAATTGCACTCATGTTTATGCACAGTGAATCCCAATTATTTTACAAAACTCCATGTGAAGTGTGTTCCTAATCCTCCCATAGTCTAGGTGTAGCCCGTGTGACTTTTTCCTATTCCACAATATGAAGAAACATCATCATGAATAAGTATTTTTCATCACCAGGAGCAAGTGTAAGCAAATTGAACTTGCTTCACCTTTCAATGGCTGCCACTGATGCTCCACGAGTTAAATCAGTAAAACTTGTTTCACATATACAATGGGCATGTATACTAAGCCAACTGTATTATGTTTTTGAATTTTTACTATAAATTATAAGAATAAAAATGTATTGTCACTCTTTATTGAACATACTTCATATATTTATTATTATAACTACATGGATTGCTTTATATTCTGTGGTCTCCCAGTTTCAGACAGTGATGTATTATATACAATATTATATGTCCTGCCAAAAGGTTGATATATTAATTTGAACTGTATGCACTGAAAAAATATTGCTTTGTCATATCAGAATATTTTCCAGTTAACCTCAACAAGTTCATTCAGAGCTTAACGTTTTCTTGCAGACAAATGGGAAATAGATCCTCAGGAACTGCATCTGTTGGAGGAGTTGGGTTCCGGGCAATTTGGGGTCGTCCGCCGGGGGAAGTGGAGGGGGTCCATTGATGTGGCTGTCAAGATGATGAAAGAGGGCACAATGTCTGAGGATGACTTCATTGATGAGGCCAAAGTCATGACGTGAGTTCAGACATTTTATTCATGAATGTCTTATGAGCATATGGCCTAAAGCTGTTCTACCATATTCTCATTTTATTGATGCATATTCAAATCACGACACATATGGCAAAAACATATTTTTCTTATATTCAAATTGGATTTCCTGAATGACTTTGAGAAGACTCAACAATGAGCATGGTGCGAATTTTTTGTCAGCTACATGGACAGTAAAAAGGTTGAACACCCAATGATGTTTGCACTGGTTGTAAATAAATTAAGTAATAGACAGTAAAATCTCTTTGTTTTTAAATTCAAGGGACCAAAAAATTAGGATTGAAATATCTGGTCCCAACATAAACTAACTTTAAAAAGAATTTTTTACAATTCCACATGTGATCAGCCAAATATTGGTGGTATTTATCCATACATTGGTGTTTTAGGAAAATTGACCAGATGAGTTTGTAATTTAATTTTTTCTCTATCTTTTGGAAAGAAGCATTTACTGATGTGAGTGCTGTCTAGTTATAACACCTTTATTTATTATGTGGATCCAGATTTGCCATGGTTCTTAATTCCTCTTACTGTCACCATAAGAAATTTTGAGAAAAATATCATTAAATTGTCACAAGTGGTTTAAGTTCCATTAGAGGGAAAATTTCATTTGCCTGTGTGTGTAGCATTCATGAAAAGTAACACTTTATCTGTACATTATCAGTAATGCAAATTTTTTTAACAAAGATTTGTTTGTACTTGATATGGAGTTATGATTTGAATGCTCAAATGTAACACTTAAAAAACATTTCCCTATTCTAAAAGATCATGTGTATCCCTTATATCTAGATATTCAATGATAGACTGAAAAATTGTTGGTATAAGTTATGATGTGAATGTCTTATGACATGTTATCAGAGATGTTGAAACCACAACTTGTTCAAAATTTTGACAGATCGAAACCACGAGTTTCAGCTGGTCATCTTAAAACCATGCAGTAAACTTGTGTGCATTGTATGTAGTAAATAATACAAAAATGAATTGCTATCCATGGGCATATGACTTCTGTGTACTTCTGTCCTCTGACATAAGCCCTCAAAATTGGTGTATTATTAGGTAATCTACCGGTTAAGGTAGGTTTTTGGATGGACACAACTATCAAATAAACATTTTGTGACTCCCCAACTAGCAAACTAATCTATATCAGGTCCCTCTTCATCTCGGTGTACTTCTTTCCTCCCTTCATCCCGTCCAACATCCCTATCCTGTTCCTACCCTTACCTCGCTTGCCCAACATTCTCCCCTCTATTACCCTCTTCAACATTCCACTACCGCTCAATACGCCTTTCATCCATTTTTCCTGCCTCCATAGGATTTCTCTCAACAAACCCCTCTCCTCCCCCACCATTTCTAGTACTTCCTCATTTGTTTTCCTTTCGGTCCATTTCACCTTCTCCATTCTTCTCCACACCCACATTTCATAAGTCTCCAATCTACGTCTATCCTCCTGCTTCAGCGACCACGTTTCCGCGCCGTACATAGCTACGCTCCATATCAGAGTTTTTACGAGTCTTGTCTTAACATCCCTACTCAACGTCCCCGTCGTCAACTCCCTCCTCCTTGAGAAAGCCTCCTTGCCTAGCGCAATTCTTCTCCTTACGTCCCTACCACTTTGACCGTGTTGGTCCAAAACACTTCCGAGATATGTAAACTGTTCTACCTGCTCTATTTTTTCCCCGCCTATTTTAATATTTAGCTTAGCCTTTTTCTTTCTGGAAAATCGCATAACCTTTGTTTTATTAATATTGATTCTCATCCCATATTTATCGCACTGAACCTCCAATTCACTCAATAATGCTTGCAACCCCTTGGCTGACTGAGCAACTAATGCTTGGTCATCAGCAAACCTAACCGATTTTACGAATTCCCCTCCGACTTTCATTCCTACCTCCAGTTCTTCCCATGCCTCTTTAATCATTTCCTCTACATATACGTTGAACAGTACCGGTGACAATGGGCAACCCTGCCTTACACCTCTTCCTAACACTGCCCATCCGGACTCTCCATTCCCCACTCGCACCTGAGCAGTCTGAGACATGTACAGGTTGCGGATCAGTCTCCTGTCCCTCCAATCCATTCCTATTTTCTGCAATACACGCATTAATTTTTCCCAATTCACTCTATCAAACGCTTTTTCGAAATCTACAAAACAGGCAAAAACGTCCTGATTGTATTCTATGTTCCTCTCGATTAATGATCTCATTACTGCAATGGCATCACGCGTACCTCTTCCTTTCCTAAACCCAAACTGATCATCCCCTAAGTAATCATTTGCCTTATTCTCTATCCTTTTGTTGATGATCCTGAGAATAACTTTAGCTGCGTGGGATATCAAACTTATTGTTCCGTAATCCTTGGTGTAATTACTGTTTTCAGAGTAGTATTTACACTGCATTTTTTTCAGTTGCCTTTATTCCTGCTAGTCCCAATTCCATTGAAGTGGGACAATTGGGTAGTTCTTCTTTAATTGTGACAAAATTTTCTCCCTTCATCACAGAATGGAACCCTCCATTCTGTTTTGATGGAGTAGATGTGACAGCTCTATGATAGTTCTGTCACAGTCACTTTAAGCATTTTCCTAGATATTACATGCATTTTATGTTCCAAATCAACATTGTTACTTGTACTTTGGATAGTAAAATAAATTTTCTTTCATCTGTGATATATTCCATGAATAGTGGTAGTAGTACTTGTATCACGATTGCAAGGACTTTGAATCAAGAGTCAGTTTTTTAAATGAAGTAAACATACAGCTCATGCATTATATCACCAATAAAAGTTAACAAAAATTATTGGTTAATATTCAAATTTAAGTGAGTGAATTAATATAAGAAATGATATGACTTTTATCTGTATTTCACTTAAAATTATTAATTGACTGGGATCCCTTAGAGGTGATCAAAGTTTTGTTGAAGCAATGCAAATTTTCATGGAAATAGGATAGTGCAATATGAATTTAAGCTGGGGAATACCATAAAAAACAAAATGTGACTGCATATGTTGTTCCAATTGTGCACAGAATTTCTTTTTCTTTCTGAAATATTCACAACACATTCCTCCTACTGTTTAACAGTCATTGTCAGAGAGGGTGTGAAATTATATTAGTAGTTATTATGATAGATGGCCCAGAGCCACGGTTGTTTAGCTGTGGGCTGCCAACCACCTATTAGGGATAGGTGGGTAATTAGATAAAATTGGAATTTTGAGGGAATGGGAAAAGGATGGATCATAGATGTCAACTTTCAGACAAAAGTCATTTTAGTGCCCTATTTTTCCTTGCTCTTATGTTTAGGAGAGGGCGCAAGGAGATCCATATTTACAATATTGCTGACATTGTCGAAGAATGCACTTAGAGACAGGATTACACTTTCATTCAAGGTTGCAAAATGGATTTGGAAAGATACTGGGTACCTGATGTTGTAAACTATTCTTATTATGTACTCTTCTCATATGGGTCATCCTCCTCTCACCACCCCTACATTAAAGGCTGTCACTTCTGATTCCATTATTGTTTCATGCACGAATCTGCATCATTGGCAGAGGAACCATGTCTTCTCTTTCATATTAATCCTATCACCAAGGAAAATTTGTAGAGATAGATTGTAATGCCTAAACCTAGACAGTAAATTGTATGATCAGCACAGGTGCTCTGAGCCTCCTTCTCCTATCCTCGAGGGGAAAGCCTTGCATTAAGTTGGACATCTGATGGCAAATGAATAGAAAAACTGCAATGCCATTATCATGAATATAGGTTAACCTGCCAATTTGTAAAGGCTTAACGGTGTGTAATGCCTCAGGAAAATTTTGAAATAAATTATATGTTAGCCTGTCATTGGGTGAGATAATGGCTTCAAATTTCATGTTGACATATTTCATGCTTCTTTTTAGGCTTTGTATGTTAGTATACATGGAGTTGCTCTTTGCCTTTGCAGAATATTGTTAATAATTAGGGTACAAAATAGCTTTGTATTACAAATCAATAGAAAGAAAATAATATTCTGAAAATAGCAATGTGATTGTATACATAACCGATGCAATGGATAGACTGCATGGCATATGCTGCTCTGAGTTGAAAAATTATTTATGTGATTGATTAACTACATAGAAAACCTTCTGATTGTTATATATTGTCTTCATTATGAAAGTTTAATAAAATAATAACTTATCAGACCAATAATCCATTTGGCAAATTTCAGTGGAGTGAGTAATTTAATAAATTGTGAGTTTCTTTTCTGAAAAACCTTGGTAGCTTCTGGTTTTGTAAATCTTCAGCATTCATTCTTCAATTTCATTAGTCTTTCATTTTTTTTAAGTAATTCTCTATTTTTGGTGTATACACAGGAAACTTCAGCACCAAAATCTAGTTCAGCTCTATGGAGTTTGTAGTAAGCACCGTCCCATTTACATTGTCACTGAGTACATGCGCCATGGCTCCTTGCTTAACTATCTGCGCCGTCATGAGGCAACTCTTGGAGGCAACGTCGGAATGCTCTTGGATATGTGCATACAGGTAAATCACAGAATGGATGTATTTTATTGGCATCTATTTAGTGGTAATTTAAATGTGCAGTTAATTCATAAAAGGTCATTGATGATGCCTAGTTCCAAGTGCTTTACTGAGCATTTTCCATAAAAGCACAATATTTTTAACCTCGAGATTATGTTGAGTCATTAATGTTATGTTCATTGGTATAAATACTTATTGGCAGTAAATATTTTATGGTAATTGTTAGTTACTGAAGGACAAATTTTGCATCTAGTACAAATGTACAACTTGTTATTATTGTAACATTTTGTCTCTTTCTGATAGATATACATTGATAGGAAAACTGGGATTTTTACATTAGTATTTTCAACTTATTGCTTGATGAAAAGAGGCATCAGAAAACAAAAAAATGGAGGCAAGAAACATGCAGTTTCTCTCCATTAGGCTAAACAGTCTATTATTAGTATTTTCAGACTCAATGCCTCCTCCTGTATTATTTTTCAGATCATTTTCCTTCATTCCATGATTTCTAAGATGTTTCTTTAAATATTTAATTGATTGAAGTTTCCTTAACAAAATAAATGTGCTTACTAGGTCCTGTGCTATTTGTTTGAGAAGTTTATTTTTGTATTATTGTAATTGCTGTGCGAATTATCAAAGGAAGTCACATATTTATAGCATACTGCCAATGACTCTGCCGAATTGAAACCTATGACCATTGTTTCTTATTCATCAAGAGTGAGGCTAGCCTAACCAGTACTTGTGTAAAAATTGCTAGTTCAATGTCATTTTCTGTCTAATTCATAGCATTCAGAATGAATGCAAAAAAAACTGAAATTATATTACTTTGGGTTGCCTAGAAGTGCTTGACATTGTTTGTGTTTTTGAATTACATGTTACATTTTAAATTTCTAAATCATCCCTTGCTCATTTGATGCGTTCATCTGTGCATTCTCCTCAATTAAATTCATATTTATATTTTAATAAAAATTCAAGAACCAGGAAATATTAAGGTGAATGTCTTCATTTTTCCAACTTCAACTTTAAAGATTTTTATATTTGGAATTAAATTGATGTTAGTAATATACACTCTAATTATTTTTAAGCTGCTGATTCTGAGTGTTTAATTTTAAGGTGCCCTTTTGAAGGATAAGGTCTGTTTTCAATGTTTTATGGTATGCCATTTTATTTGTGAAGGCTTTTTAAGAAAATGAACAAAGATTGAAGTAATGATCATCTCTATTTGTATTAACATTTTTAAATATATACCAGTAATTTAATTATAGTTATAATTAATATACATACAGGTTTCAGATCATAGTTCTTTAATACAGTGTGCAGCAACATAACTTCCTTTTTTGAAAGCATTTTGCATTTGGAAAAAGGGAGTTATGTTGACACACCCTGTATTAATTACCATTTTTTGATGAAGGAAATATTCCAGATTCACTGTCACAGGGCAGAAGCAAGAAATGCTCGCAGTTTATCACGTAGCATTTTTCACTTCTGTTATGAACCATTCCATGATTTTATTTTTTATATTATGCTAACTTGTTTATGTTTTCAGATCTGTAAAGGGATGGCATACCTTGAAAGGCACAACTATATTCATAGAGATCTAGCAGCTCGTAACTGCCTCGTTGGGTCCGAAAATGTTGTTAAAGTTGCTGACTTTGGCTTAGCCCGGTAAGTTTGTGTGCATGTGGCCAGTGCTAATTTGAGAAGTGAGCAATTTTAAGTGGATACTCCATTTAGATCTGAGCCCAAGGTGTTTTGAATAACAGCTTTCCCACCTGGCGGTCACACTATCACCACTGAACAGTCTCGTACAAAGGATTGAAGCTAACATATAATTGCTTGGTCCTTATTTAACTTCTGGGATTAAACCAAACTGCAAAGAAAGCATTATTATCCTATTTACCCATGTAAAGTTTCGTCATGGGAAATGTCAGAATTTACTAAAGTAATATTACTAGTAATTTTTAGAGTTTACATTTTCCTGCAATTCACTACATATTTATAACATCCCATAAAATTTCCTACTTTTCCTATGTATGTCAAATCCCAAATTTGCAAGATTTTGTTTTGTTTTCTCACTCTAAGCATCACTATGTGCTAGAGTAAAAAAAATTCATATTCTAAAAGAGTTACTCATCAGTCTTCATAAAAATACTTTTTTGGCTTCGTTTGGTACTGATAGGAAAATGATGAGATAGAGCAGTATTGTGGTTTTAGGGAAGAATTTTAGCATGGCAGGACTGGAAAGAGTGCCACTCATGACAGAATATAAATAACTGTCATGGTATCTCCTGTAGTTCTTCGAAAGTTTCACATGATGTTTTTCAACCATTTCTCATGGAAGTTTAATCTATTCCTCAGTTAAAATTTATCTTTTGTTAACATGATATCTTTGATGGCTTTTCAATGGTCAATGCTGATGAAGTGGGGAGGGACAGGGAGTGAAATGAGGAAAAGGTAATGATTAAATAGGGAAATGGTGATTCACAGGGCTTGATTGCCTGCTAGAGAACGCCTCAACAATTGGTGCCTGCAGGACCAGTTGGAAATTGGTGGCACTTTCGCTGTGCTCGAGGAGCATGGGATAACGGGTGGCCACTAGGTTCAGGGGGTGGCATAGTGGAACATAAGGGTAGGCAGCAAAAGACTAAAGCTATTTAAGTTAAGATCAAAGGGAAGTAAAAGTGAAAAAGGAGTTGCAATGCTGTTTGGATAGCAAGGCAATCTTTGTCAGTAAATGCGTGATTATGGAATCAATTAATAACCCTTTCCTTATCCAAATCCTAATCTCTCCCTACTTTATTTACTTTGACCATTGAAAATCCATCTAAGAAATCGCATTCCCATTTGACCAAAATTTTATGTCTATTTAACATTTTGGTAACATGTGACTCCATGGCTAATATCACATCATTTGTCTCATTTGAAAGAATGCAATTTACCTGTATTTTTGCTATTTCAATGCTGCGACAACCTAATTGTCAGCATGAACAGGAATTAATATATATGCTTGGTAAGGTGAACAATAAAGTTGGAACTAAGACATTGTATATTTTAAAATGTTTTCCTTTCACCTACATCTTCAACCACTATTTTTACTATGCTTTCTTTTTTGAAATTCATTTGGAAATGATTTGACTTTTTTATGTGTATGAGAAGCTTTTTTATACATACAGTTTTATTGACGCTGACTTGATTACTTACTCATAAATTAATACATTTTAATTTAGTATTTTTATCAAATGTGCAAAAGAGGTAGCGAAACTATTTTAACCAGATTTATATACATGATTTGGAAATGGAGCATGAACTAAGGAGGTCCTATTGAGGAAAACATTCTACCAATGAACAACATCCTTATGAGAGACCACTGCACCTTTAAAAATAATTATTGTCATGGTTAATCAAATTAAATTCATGGGTTTTAACAGCATAATGGTATTTGCATTTTAAAATGTGTATTTTTTTAAATAATTTGTATCATGTTGCAGATATGTGCTTGATGACCAGTACACCAGCTCTGGGGGGACCAAATTTCCCATTAAGTGGGCTCCCCCAGAAGTGCTCAACTATACCCGGTTCTCCAGTAAGTCTGATATTTGGGCTTATGGTAAGTATATTTCATAATGTTCAAATTGTATATTTCAATCCTGTGTATATTTTGTGATAACACCTGATATTTTCTAAATTTAATTCTCACTTGTCTGTTCTTTATGACAGAGTTGTAAGATAAAATGTAGGTCACAAAGATGTGGTTTAGTAAGATATTAGTATTTTGTAAAGTATTTTGTCCTAGATACAGATAATTAATATGTAAGAGTAAAATTATAAAAAAATAATTATCTGAAGTAACTGTCTCAAAACAACCTAAATATATAATTTTAATGAAATTAGCAAGGTATGGAATGCACATGCAGCTGTACTGTTTTCTTTGTGGTTTAATTTTTAAATTAAAATAATAAAATACTTGTTGGATTGTTGGGATATTTGAACATGCTTAAAACCATATTTGCTTTGGAACATCTTAGAAAACTTTATGGATGCTTAATACTTAATTCCTAAATTGCTACTTGCTTTTCTTTAATTGTTCCATTTCATATGTGCTTTTGGACATTCATATTTTCCCTTAGTATGTGCAAAATTTTCATCAATCTATTCTTGTAAAAGCCAAAAAAGAAAATTTTTTACATTTATTTTAGTTGAATAATATTCTAATTACCTCCATGTTGTAGCATTGGATGTAAAATAGTAGTGTTTTGGTGATGTTTTAATGTAACCATCAAGAAAAGTGTGTACTCTAATCTTTGCTGTGTCTAAGTGAAAAAAACTCTTATTTTATTGAATTTTAAGGTGTTTTTTAAACTGCAGTGTATTGAAATTTCCACTATTCAAATTCATATGAGTGGGATAGTTTATGTCAAATTGAAAGCACTAGTACTTAGTGTGTTTATGGAACTGAAGGCAATAACTCAACTATTTATTTTCAGAGCTATTTTTATTTTCTTACAACATACTTTTTGCTAGATTTTGAAAGTTAAAAAAATATTCCTATTGTCACAGGATATGTTAGTGAATGAAAATTATAATGCTTAATGTGGGTTTCTTACATCTTTTATTGTAACTATATTCAGTTCCTTCATTCACCTAGTCTCTAATCCTTGGGTTTAGTAGTATTAAAGAGGGAAGATTCACAGCTACTGACTGTCAAAAATAGGATATGGATAAGGAAAATCATGGAGAATAGGAGTATCTTGGGGTTCATATCAATCCAACTAAAGCAATGACTGCTGTGTACAAGGTTGTTTGCCTCTAACCTTGCATCCAAGGATATCTCTAATTGGGTTAATTTTTTTGAAGGGTCAACCTGGGAGTCCTTAGCTAACAAAGAGAAGGGGTTGAAATGTACTAAATTGAGCCCTTGATCCTTTCTCTTATGGCTTCATGAAGACATATGTAGATATCACTTCCCTTGCTAGCAAATTCAATTGTTACTAAACATTTTTTAGGCCAATAAAGCTGTTTCAATCAAGGACGGGGAAAAAAAGAGGGTAGACAAGACCATATCCTATGAAAAAAATTTTTGAAACATGAGTTGCTCATATCTCATCATTTGAGTCAGTGAATGATAGGAATGATAAAAGATGGAATGACTTTGGATCCACTGTATAAAGATCCATTCTTCTGCCTAAAAAATATGCACACCAGCATGTTGGATGGGAAAAAGTGGAGGATGCCTCAGCTATGAATGGGGCAGAAAAAGTGAGAAGTTAATGTCCAATGAAGTGGGAAGGTTGAAACAAGGCATGCAACGAATAGTGTTGAGAAAATTCTCAGATTTTGCTATTGAAATTATGGCAGTATCGAGTATAAATGTAATGATTATTACAATCAGAAAATTTTGTGTAGACAGTTTTTGATAGTTGCTAATAAATGTAGGAATCTATATATACTATCTCAACATGATTTTTTAGCTCATCTCTTTAGGATACTACTGTTTTTATTTGTAATATTCTCACATTGAATGTTTTACATATCTAACTGTGCTAAATATGTTAGTAGTGAAGGAATATAAGAATGTCACGTATACTGTGTAGTTAGAAAAAAAATGTTTTATAATTTTAGGTGTCCTAATGTGGGAGGTTTTTACTTGTGGGAAAATGCCCTATGGTCGCCTGAAGAATACAGAAGTGGTGGAGCGTGTTCAGCGAGGAATTGTTCTGGAGAGACCCAAGGCTTGCTTCAAGGAAGTTTATGAGGTCAGTACTATTGAACGGATAGGAGATTTGGTCATTTTGTGATTTGTACACTTGAAAATTATGGGAAATTGAGAATTTCATACTTTCATGCAACAGTTGGAGTAATTATATAATCCTTCACAAATTGTAAACTACTGAAAATTGTGAAATCCAACTAATATTTAGAAGAGGAATAAAGCATTCAGCACAAAGGTTGGTCAAATTAATGGGCTACATATATTGAGTGAATGGGACATCAGCTGATGGAATAATGAAGGTCTTAACCATAGAAAAACACTATAGGGCACAGTAGAAGGTGTGTTCTGTCCTCATGGGGATGGGAAGAGGGCATGGGAGACATGCTTTCCCCTTGGAAATTATTTTTGGCTTTTATAAAATCCAAAATAAATATTACTTGAATGCCCAAGATAAATTTTGAATATCAGCTCTCCCCTGAGCATAGACCTATTTACCTTAGGCCACATTGTAGTCTCTTAACTTTGTGTAATTAAATTTAAATTCAACAGTAATTTAAAATGTATTTACAGGAATAAAGGTGATAAACTTATTCGTGCCCATTTTTGAGAATGTCCCTCAGAAGTTTTCTAGTTCTGCTACTGGCTCTACTCTCACTGATCAAGCCAACTGTTAGGCTGATAACTATGTTTGACCTCTAACAACATTATGGAATTGCTGAGGAAATATTTGGTGTCTCCTTTTGCTGCAGGTGATGAGGAAGTGCTGGTCCCACAATCCTGAAGACCGACCATCCTTCCGGGCCCTGAAGGAGCAGTTGATGGTGGTCTCCCAGGGGCTGCTAGCGGATTGACTCTCCCTGCGCTCCATGTCCTCCTCTCCCCCAGCCCGTAGGAAATGCAAGCCCTCATCTCCCGCAGCAGCCGTAGTCGTAGCAGCGAAGCCCCCTCCATCGTTGTCATCCCGGGCTCCCCCACCCCCTCCGCCCACACCTCGTCGTAACCTCACCCCCCTCCACTTGCACCACCATGGGCACCTCATTGGTGGCGGCAGTGGTGGGTCCTCGGTGTTCCCCTCCATGCAGACGCCCACATTCACCCTCCTGCCCCCCCCACCCCTTTTCCTTCCACCCAACTTCCTCCTACCTCCCCCCTCCTGCCCCCTGCCTGCCTCCCTCCCCACCTCCCTGCCTGCCCCCTCCTCCTCCCCCCCCTCCTCCACCACCTCTGACGTGTGCGTCATCTGCGCCTCGTACGGACAGCCATGGGTCCAGCTGTGCCGGGCCATCCAGGCTGCGAGGCACGAGTGAGGCACAGGATGCGTGGGGGGGAGGGGCATGCTGGAGAGCGGGACCGCAAAAGTCTTCTGTCGTGTTTTACACTTTGGGTGGAATATGAGTCTTTGTGTGTAAACGTACGAGATGCTCGTGCATTTTTGTTTCTGCATGCATGTGTGTGTGTATGTATGAGTGAGAGAGAGAGAATAAGAAGGAGAGAAGGTTGGTTCTGTTTGTGTGTATATACGCATGTAAATATAAGCTTGATATGTATATGTGTACTGATCAGTATGCATATATGTATTTATATATATATATATATATAAATATATGAAGAAAAAAATATGCTCCATTTCGAAACTGTGTGATCCAGTGCTGTTTTTCTATGCGCCAAATGAATTTGTCTTAACACAGTTAGTTAGTTTCTTCAGAATTGATTCAATGCAAAGTTTCAGTGCTGTTTTAGCAACTATCACTAGTATTATTCACACTGATTGTGCATTGCCAGTGGTGAAAACAGTATGTTGAAGTTATAATTTTCTCCATTGGCTTTTGATGTTATGAATGAATCATTCATCAGGAGAAAATTGTGTTTTGAGGCATCATGCTGTTTCTCGTTTGCTCTGAAGTCAGAATCTCATGTTCACCCAGAATCAAAATAAAAATGCATACCACTGTGTGGCAAATTAATTTTGTGCTTAGTTGTTTTATTAACAGTGACTGACACCATCAGTGGCTGAACTTCTGAATTAAATTTACATAGACACTATACAAATAACTTCATGGCAGTTTCAGTGAATGAATATCTGCATGGAATGGATTCTAATTTTGCAACGTATATTTTGCACAAACCATTGTTTTTATACAAATCCTCAAAGAATGATAAGTGTATATTCACATCGGATGATGCATACTTGGTTTATGATAATCTACATTTCTTTCTTTTATGTGTGATTTGTTGAATTTACTTTCCTCTTCTCAGTTGAGACGTAAGTACAGTGAACTCATGCTAATCCAGGTAGGAAAGATAGTGGATGAATGAGGTTTCAGAAAAAATGGCACCCCTAATAAGAAATACCCCCAAGTTCAAATCATTTTTTTCAACTATCATCATTTCTATAGTGGATCTGGAATTCACATTTAATATACTCCTGTGCTAATCAAATGTTTCATCTGTGAGAGAAGAAATATAGAATATTAGCTTTTCTATGACTTTTAATGTAGAAATTACCCAAAGGTTAGGTCAGCTTTCACTAACTCATAATTTGGCACTTTTAAAGTCTCAGCTAAATAAGGTATGAGACAAAAAATTAGATTTTCATAGTGCCTAAGACATTGTGTGACAGGATTATTCTTCATCAAGAATAGAGCAGAATTTATAGTGCTTGAAAACCCAATGGAACACTTGTGAGATAAAATTTGATATTTTATATTTAAGCTTGGTAAAATATTATTTTAAGGTGATTCTGTTTTGGTAATGGGGAAAACATACCAACAAATGGCTGTGAATATCAAAACTATGCATGCCTACTGGAATATTGTTCACCATACCACATTTAGAAGGGGTCAATGAACAAATGTCAATCTCTACATTTGTTGTGATTTCTTAAAAGATAAATTTCATCCTCATGATTTCTGTTATATTGGTATGTTAAAAATTATCAGCCAGGAAAAATATCTCACATACTGGACTTCATTCTGGTTAGGATATACGGGATGAATGCATTAAACACTGCCTTCTTTAATGTAAATACATATTAACTTTGAAATTACACTAATCAAAAAGGAAAGCGCACAAATAATTACCATTGACGCTCATTATTCACAGCACCAAGCCAATTTGAAGCACAGATTTCTGTTGGCTATTGAGATGTTTCTGTACTGCATTTTTTCAATCCTTTGCTGGATTTCAATGATTAATCAAAAATAATAATAATGCATATAGTGTAAATTATCAATGATTGGAAAGAAATACATGGACCATAGGATGAGTTGGCAAGTGAAATAGAAATTAAACCATTTCCCATTATAAGCTCATATTTAACATGTAATTGAAATGACAAATGATGACTCTTGGAAAGCTGTGAGGGCTGTGCATTGGCAGTTGGCAGACTGAGATTCAAATTAGACAATATTTAAGAAAGGACAAATTTGACGAAAGGTGCCAAATGATCTTTGGTCATGTCATTAGAATAGGAGAGTGGGTTGCTGGAATTAGCAAGGGCTCACTGTGCTCATTATAGTCTTCATTGTGGTATCCACAGTTGTAACACGTTTTCATAAAGACACTTGTGTTTTGGACCAAAATTTCCTTGATGAGGATATGCTTACTCCTTTAATTATGGAAACAAAATGTGTCTTCAGTACATGGTGTACGCATGAGATGCTGAATCTTTTTGTAGTGGCAATCTGTGTTAACACAAAGTCACCGGAGTCACAGAAAAAAATCCTTTGCATGTCAGTGTCAGGAGGGAAAAAACAGGCCCTTGTAGTCCATTTCAACTATGAACTCACTGTGAAATGAGGAGAGTCCTTTTTTTCTTCAGAATGACAGACCTCGTACAATGCAAATCACATTGATTGTGTCTGCAACTTTTTTCGGGTCCATGTCCCCGACTTATTTTTGCATTGCTCAGTTTTGGTAGTTTCAGTTGATTTGGATTCTTGGCAGAAGTGGACTGCAACCTCAAGGTCTCTTAGCAGCCCCATGGCCTGTGACTCTTGGGCTGCACTATGCTGAACTTGAATACGTGTGATAATTGAATTCAATGTTATAGTTCTTCCGATATAATGTTGTTTCACCTTGGTGCTACAATTATTTTTTAATAATCAGTTTTCACAAATTTCAACCTGTTCCATGAGCTCATGTGTGCACCTTGTACATTAGCATTCCATGTCAGTTCGTTTATTCCATGTGTGTGCATTATGCATGCATTTATCAGTGATTTTTATGAGACATGTATGTCCTATAGTTATAAACACCATTCAAGCTATGAGACAAGTTGGGTATTTATTTGGGAATACTCTTCCCATTCTATGTCCATTGATATTATGTAATAGCAACAGTCAATTTTGGTTGCATGAACAGGGCATCCCTAACTTAAGATATTTTGTGTGATTAATTTGTTTGTCCTTCAGTGAGAATTGGGAGGAAAGAGTTGGTTTTGGTTATTTAAAAAAATAATATACCTTGGCTGTGAAAATACAAGAGTCATCTTTCTTTACCTTTAGTCTCTTTCAAAATTACCAATTTTTAATCTTTTAATTCTCAGCAGTTTTTGGCCTGTGCTCTGGAATATTTTTATTATATTGTTTTATATTTGAATTTTTAAAAACTGCTGTCATATTAAAGCGCCATATACTTTGGGCTAGGTAAATGTTTTTTTGGAATATTGGTTCCCAAAATTATTCAGGCTTTTTCATGGGTTGAGAAGTTGCTCAATATCTGATACACCAATTACTATGTACTTCAATCAGTTTGTTGTTATGCTTTAAAAATATTCTTGCATCATTCATGGTGAATGTAGCTTTCTCCATTAAAGTGTGATTAATGCTACATTCCATCTCTGTAATTGGCAGTTCCCTTGTTTTAATTCTAAATCTATACTAAATTACATTTGTTTCTGATATTTAACTGTGGCTACCTTAACAAAGTCATCACTTCGTTAAGTGCATTAGCTACGCAATTCTTTTAAATTGTTCTGCTCAAATGAAAGTTTTAAGAGAGGTTGCATGTCTTCTTTTATGAGTGGTGGCTTACTAATAACTGTTTTGTGTGTCCACTATTGGAGCACTTAAACAATCCATTGAATTTTCAAGGCATTCATTTGTACGTTACAGACTAGATTATTATTGCAATGGAACTTGAACACTTGACTATGCCTGAGTATTATATATAGCATGATGATCCTTCCTAAAGATGGATTCCTAGTTTGTCACAATTATGTTTATTTAAATTATCATGATGAACCAAGAGGGAACCACTAGCCATTCTAACTCTCTGCCCATAAAATTGTGGTGTCTTTTTACCTAGCAGGGCTTGTAACACATGCTGATATAACTTTTATCAGTTTCCTATGTTCAGTACAGTGTGCTTCAATGCTTCTTACTACCATGAGGGACTGTTATTTTTGCTAAAAGCATTCTCCTTTATGAGTACAGCAGTGTATTGATGAGTATTTTTATGCAAATATTTTGTCTTGAATCTGTCGGCCCATTTCACAACCACATTTGCTGCTATTAGTGCTGAAAAAGACTGCTGTCTTATATGCGAGCCATCACTTAGCTTACTTACTCTCAATCACTGGTGAAGAGAGAGGGGAAGAAGTAACAGTCAACTATAAATGTTTGGATGTTTTATTTGTTGATGACTTAGTGCCAAACATTTTTCCATTGTTATGAAACTTAATACAATGATTTAAAATATTGTACAATGTATTGTACAATTATGTAAAACATTGTGTTTTGCTTTTGGGTGGAAGTTTTTATTACTGTGAAAGTAATATCTTGCATAAAGTTGTCTTATCAAATAGCACAGAAATTTAGTACAGATAATTATCATTCTGTCAGGAGGAAAAAATAATTTGCAATTTTTAAAGAATGTTAACATGTTGAAGTACAGTGTTAATTTCCTCCTGACACTTGTTTTAAAAAATTAGTTGTTCTCAAAAATTTTATGTTTTAATTAGCAAATGTGGCTCACTTCCTGTCTTGTTTAAGCATATCATTTATTATTTTTATTTAAAAAAATGCTGTGTTCTTTTCATCAGTGTAAATAGTGTGATTAAATGCCAAATGATCTGGCTAGTATGTTTTGAATATTAATTTACAGTTCCCATGCCTTTGCTTACTATCGTTATAGGTCATATACCTCTGGGGTTAGACTTTTGTCAAAGTTTACTGGGCTAGAATATTTTTCCAGTCTAATAAAAGAAAATGACAGGTGTGCTGCTATACCAATCTGTGTGTCCTTGCAGTAAAGTGGGAAGAAGATTCGGGTGGTGACTGTAGGGCTGAGATATGAATATAGTCGACTCTGGTTACCTCTAGCTTTACCCCGACTCTATAGTTTTGTGGGTACATATCATATTCGCCATCTTTTTCTGAGAAACCATAGTCAAAGAAAAAAGTTTAGCCGAAGATACTCCTCTACCATGAATGTTTGAACTTTATATCTCATAGGGATTGGTTTTATTTTGTGTCTAAGTAAGTTCTACCCCACCATAGCAATTCATCTTTCAGGTTGATCACTGTGGTTGGTTTGAAGCCTGTCTGTTCAATGAATATATTAAATATTAAAGGCCTTTATCCCATATTTCATATGTGTTGCACAAGCCATACCTTCAGTTGACTAGGTCCATTATTTATTATGACATTATGGGAAACTATAAGAGTAAAAATTCACAAAATTGAAGATAAATTTTTGATGATGCACATTTTAACCCTTTTAGTGCTAGTGAACCAGTTTATTGGCCGGTTGTTTTTTTGCTCACACCTTTACTTTTCTGTAGGTTCCATAGCTTTTGTACTCTATGGTTGAGTATCTGTCATGCTTACTTATCATTGCTGCAAATTTTCATTATGAAAATGAAATATATGTTTGCATTTTGGTTAGAAGAACATAAGGAGTTTTCTGCATTGTAGCATATCTTCTTTTCCTGCATAGCCGATGCCATATCAACATAAGCTTTTGCTCTATCATGCGTCTCTGTGTTATTTACCTTACCCCTCCTATCTTAAATGCTTTTCCAATGGCTCATGATTATTCATATCAATGGAAATTGAACATTTATCTTCATTCTGAAATGGGTTTCTCTGTAGTAGCCCATTTGGTGTTGCTTGACAGATTAGGAGAGAGAATTATGACTTAAGTATTCATCCTGATGGACTTACTTTGGCAAAAAAACCAAAAATATCTTCCTTCCATAGTTCTCTGTTTGAAGAATTGTATACAGGAGACGTAGTAGCTGATTCCAGGGAAGATCTTACGGAGGAAGTATTTGAGGACAAAGGTAACCCTCCCAAATCTCACTGTGCATCAAGAGCTACAAGGACCAAAGCACCAACCCCTTCTACGGCAGCACCAAATAGTTAATTATATTTACTTGTTATTAATGCTCTTTTGAAAACAATGGTAAAAGGAAAACGTGCATATGCAAATAATTTTCTTATATCGTGTGCAAGAGCTGTTTTACATTTTTTGTGCCTAGAGGAGCAAAATGTGCAGTAGTTACAACTGAAGTCCAAAAGAATGGTGTAGGATATAGTCTCGCGATGACATAATTGAAAATGGGAAATTACCTAAGACAAGGTTATCGCATTTTTGTGGATAATTATTTTTTTCATAAAATTGGTAACCCTCCAATTTAATATAACCTTCACGTGGTGGGAGGGCTTGTGTGTTCCGATGACCCCCTAGAGCTGTGCTTGTAGGAGTGATGATACTTGCTCCTGGTAGGGCCACCCATGCCTGATAGGCTGAAGGTTAAGAACCAGACAAATGGTAATCGGCACATTATGTTTCTTAGCTAGGTGGCTGCAAAGGAGTCTGACCTTAGAGGGGCAACTATTGAGTGATGGTATCACATTAAAAACACTGTTGAGAAAGGCAATGAGAAACCACCTCAAATATTAATAACAAGATTGATAGAGAGTATAGAGAAAATGACCCCTGGCACCTGTGGGACTCAGCCATGTGTCATGCCCGTCAATGGCAGAGACAGCTTCCATGGTCATCATCTCATGAAACCCTTGCAAAGCCATTTTGACAGCAGCAGCACAGAACACGTAGAAGAAGGCTGAATTAGTAAGAATGGGAACTTGGAATGTTAGAACAATGTTGAGGACAGAAAATTTTTGAAGCATAAAGTGAGAGATGAAAAGAGGAAAGATAGATGTTTTAGGTTAATGCGAGGTGAGATGGAAGGACAGCAGGGATTACTGGAGTGATAGTTAAAGAGTAATATACAGTGGAGGGGACAAAAGTTAGTAAGAGGTTGCTATAACATTGAATAGAAAGATAGGAGGAAGGGTAGTCAACATAGAGCAAGCAATGGATAGAATTTTACTAAAGAGGTAAATGCAGAACTGACTAACTTAGTCATTGTTCAGTTATACTAACACCATGCAATCATAGGGAGGATGTTATTGATTGGGTTTCAGATCAATTGGAGAACATAATCGCGAATGTTCCTGGAGGGAAATATTTGAAGGTGATGGGGGATAGGAATGTGATGGTAGGCAAAGGAAGAGATGTTAATGAGGTGGGGGACAACGGTTTAGGTATGAGGAATGACCATGGGGAGAAAGCAATTGAGTTCTGCAGGGGACGGGTTAATCATCGCCAACACTTGACTTCAACACCACAAAAGGGGTAGGTATATAGTACATGGAGACTGCCAGGTGTCTCAAGAAGGTGTCAAGTAGATTATATTATAGCTCGGCACAGATTTAGGAAGTGTGATCAGTTTGCACAGTTTATCAGGAGCAGATGCCGGCTCTGTCACAAGTTGGTACTCATGAAAAGTAGAATCCGATTCAAAAAGATAAGGGGGGTTAGGAAAGAGAAGGAGAAGCATTACCTGGCTTGAAAAGGAAGGAGTATCACCAGGCTGTGGAGATAATCATGAGTGAGGAAAGCAAGCTGGGTACTATTAAGGAAAAATCAGAATATATAATGAAACGGATATTGAAAGCCACAATAGAAACTATAGGAAATGGACAAGGAAACCATGGATGGATGATGCATGCATGGATGGACAGGATGATTAGAAAAACAGATGAGATCTAAGGGATAAATGGTATGTATAGAGTAACTGTATGTTAAGAACTTAGTCCACCAAGGTTAGATATAAAAAGAGAATATAATGTAGGTGAAGATATCTTACGTCCAGGTTTACTCAACAGTGAGATAGAAAATGCTTTAAGGGAAATGAAATTCTATAAGAAAGAAGAAGGCTTCCCAGTATTTCCAAAATTTTGATTTTTAGAATGAACTATATCATTTATTTTTAATAATAAATCGTTTAATAGATCATTTGATTGGAGATATAAATTTACAAGAGTCTCAAAATATTCTTTTGGAGATCATTTCAGCACAATATGGGTTCCTCACAGGTTGTATCTAATAGATTCTAAGTAGAATACTACAGGTAGGTTGTTATTATTAATACTTTACTATTTTCATATAAAATGTTTGACCAGAATTTAAATACTGAGTATTTAAGTATTGCATTTTAAATTGCATAAAATGATATAAGAAATGCTTTTTCACATACCTAACTCAAATGGCTTTAGTGCTTCACAGTGCATTTGTTCACCATTTTCCTGCAAAAATCTCTCGGGAATAAATTCATCTGGTGATTTCCATAGTAATGGGCCATGATGTAAACCATAAAGGTTAAATAATACCCTCGTACCCTGAATATAAAAAAATTATATAAATAGGTAGTGCTTGCACATTAGTCAAATTAAGAGAATATTTATCTTTGCCAGCTTAATAAATGTTAACCCTTCTCTAATAACAGAGTTTGGTAATATTTATAGGCATTGGACCATCAATTTGCTTGAAATAAGGAAAATAAATATAGTTTACAGAGTAATGCAACCATTTCAGAGAGTAAAAATCATTCGCCTTGAGCGGGATTCGAACCCGGATCCCTCGATATCCGGCCGAGTGCTTTAACCAATTAAGCTACGGAGACGTCCTCTTACACTCTGAAATTTTCGATCCGGGTTCAAATCCCGGTCAAGGTGAATAATTTTTACTCTTTGAAATGGTTGCATTATAATGCACACATAGCGGGTGACTCCGTTAAAGTTACTGTTACAGTTTCTTGAAATTAGTTTACAGAGGTTTCATCTCCTGAAATTGTATAATTAAAAAGTAATTAATTTTTCTGAATGATACTTTTATGACAGTGAAAACCCCATATATATTAATCATTTGCTCCAAGGACTTTCATGGTTAACTGAAATCATCCGCAGGAGAAAATACTGTCTTGATTTTTCCAATTACATGCATTTAGTCATATTATCTTACAAAAGATATAACTTCTTTATAACGTAATTAAAGGTGTTCCATGATTTACAACTAATTTTGAGGCCATTTTGAAAACAATGAAGGTATGGCTATAAATATCAATTTGAACTAGCAACAGAAAGTTGTAAGCTACATATTTATTCTAATTCTCTGCAGGGCAGCAGAGGAAGATTCCCCATGTATTATTGTATAGTGTGTCCTTGAGAGGAGACAATTGTTAAGGAGAGATTTTGGGACTACCCAGTAAAGATTGAGGTAACATTGCAAAGGTGCCTGTTTCCGAACACACCCAAGTGATTGAGTGAATGAGCGAAAATGTGCATACCTCCATTTTATAATTTTGTATTCATCTGCATTATTGATTGGTCACTGGTATAGGAGGAATCCTTGTAAACCCTGAATGAGTGAGTGAGTGTGATTGACCAAGGTCTATCACACCCGAATGACTGTGAATGTGAAATTGGGTCTCTTTTTTTAAATTTTTTTTTATTTTTGGTTTTCATTCCTGTGTGAGTACTACGGGTCCCTGGCATAGGAGAGATCCTTGCAAACCCTGAGTGTTCATGAATGCGAATCATGAGAGTAACAGTTACACCTTAACACACCCTAGTGATGGAGTGGTTATGTTTGTTTCCTTATTTGTTATATTTGAATCGTTTGTGTTTGATTGAGGTACACTGGGTCACTGTTTCCCAAACACACACAAGTGACCTAGTTTGCATTTCCCATTTTCCCCTAACTTGTCATATGCTTTTATCTGCCCCCTTAAACAAACCTAGTGCCAATCAAGTTTACAGTCTGGGTTGGTTTGTTTTCCATTAGCTTACTTCGCTTTTTCTGGGATGAATATCGTAGGTCAAAACAGGGGATATCTTTCTGGGCAATGACCTTGTAGAACTCATTTAAAAATTGTACTAACACAGGTTATTAGGCTGTGGCATGTGTTCACCTCCCCCAGTTGCAGCCTCAGGCACAATGCATCAACTAATTCACCCAATATCCCAAGCACTCCTAAATAAATGGAATGTAAACAGAGACTAATTTAAAATAAATTAATGTTTCACTTTCTTCACTCCCTGCCAACTTAATCCCTCTGCCTTTATTGTTTTGGTGTTGGAAGCACATTTGTTGTTTTCTGACTTCTTACTGTCAACCATATCTCATATCTCTTTCCAAAAGTTTCAACACACTTCTCATCATTTTATTTTGCTGTTCTTTACAGTGTTTCATCAAAATTTGAAGTTTGAGACCTGATTTTTCCAAGCTAAATTATTATGTATGTTCTTTCCATCATTAATTCATGGGAATGAAATTGAGGTGGTTTCATTTTAATTTTATTTAATAATATGTTTAGCACGATACCCTCACATTAATAATAATCTTTGACACTGGTAATGAATGCTGGCACTTTCTCTTCTCTCAGTTTCAGAATATGTGCTTGGAATGTATTTTGTTTGTCTCATGCCATTTCAACTACATCATATGGGTCTCTTGTAGGTGGAGTGCATTAGCCACAAAATTGAATACCTCAAATCCAATTCATATATATATGAAAAATTCATTGGTCAAAATTGAAATAAAGGATATATATTTTTGTTGAATGCAAAAAAAGTTTAGGAGTCCCTCATTACAATTTGTTGTCTCTAATTGGATTTTACTAAACTTAGCTAAATCAAGTGATCCTTTCACTCAAGAGTGGTGCTTATGTATTCTGACTAAAAATTGCATAATTAGAAATTTGAAGATTGCATTGTAAAATGTGGGATCTTGTATTAGTAAATGTGAATTGGAATCTTACAAATACATCTTTGTTGCTAAGCAAACTACTTGTATTTACCTTGGGAATCTGATATCCTCTGAAGTTGATTGAAGTTTCTCTTGTATGAGGACTGTGAACCACAGCTGTGGGAGCAATGGAACTGCATCGAAGAATTTCACTGATGGTTGCTTCAACATAAGGAAGTCTGAGAATCCAATAAAGAATATTTAGTATGCCAATCTAACTTGATAAATATACAAATCAATTCTGATTAAAACTTGAGGAACCATTAAATGAAATCAATGTACTTCCAATGACTCCACTGCATAATTGGTAAAAGTTTACATCATCATTTTTATACATATGGAATCCTTCTGAAACCATTTCTCCAGCATACATTTCTGTATTGCATTGCTGGAACATTTGAAATAAGTAAATTGAATTATTCAATGCATACTTAGGCCTGTCTTCTAATGATGGCTGTCTGTCTTTGCCAACTACTTCATCTAGCTCTTGCTGAACTTTCCTTTCCTGCAAAGGACAGCGTGTTTAACGTAGTGTCAGTGCCAGCCACAAACAACTCTGAACACACTTGCTTCAGTTGCCTCTCTGAAATTAAAAATTAAAAAATTGCTAAATTTTATTTGAAATAAGTTACTCATTAAGAGTATATATGTCTAATTCAGTTATTTATGAAGAGCAATGACTGTTGAATGCAAGTAATTTCATTTACCCTTTTCCCTATTAACTGATAAGATTATGTCAAGATACTCAACAATGAGCATACCATTGAATGATGTATGATGGTCATTCTTCTGCCTCTCAATATCAGATTGATAAATATCTATGAAGTCTCTTTGGTGGTCATAATCAATGGTTTTTCTGTGAGCATCAATTTCATCCTGCCAAAAGAATGAATATCATTTTTGATTAATATAATTATTACATTTCCTATGGGTGGTGGTAGTCCAGGGAAGGAGTGATGAACTAATGACTGGAGGCCCAGGTTCGATTCCTGAGCCCTACAGTCACCCTCTCATATGTCTCTCCGAACACCCTCAGCTTCAGCCAAGCAATGTGATTTTTTGTGTACCAGGTCTTCCTGAGAAACCATAACTGGCACATTTCATGCATTGACCAACTGCCTGGTGGTGGTTTTAATATCTATAATTCTTATGAATAATAACATTTATTTTCTACTTGTTGGTTTTCCATCCTGGTAATTTTACTCTTGTCGCCTAAGTTTCTTCTCCAAGAGTCCTAAGGGCAAATGTATTTTCATCATCATGACATGTTTAGCTCACACTGAGATGGGGGGAGAGAATTGCTTTACAATGTTCATAATTTTTCCTCCTCATCAAGAGAAATTTTTGGGTTTTTATTTGTGGATTTTGCTTTAAAAAGTATTCAAAATTTCATCGATTGACAGTACTGATTACGTCTTTGCGCAAGCACATTAGTTATAACTGAGAGTGTAATTCATCAGAGTACTATGATGTGTATGATAACCAATCCCGCAAGTTTTGAAGTCCGGTAAGTGATTTGATTTTTACATGCAAGAAGGCTTAATGCTCCTGAAATTCACGGTAAATCGCGAGAACAATGTGGACCTACTACAAAGCGATTGCAAGCCCATTGCAATGGCCAAAGCACGATTGTTTTTATACCGTTCTTCATCTCATGCATTGGAATGTTCAGAAACGTTATGCTCGGTTTTTGAAGCGATGACTCTGAAGGACCGAATGAAAGAATTTCGGAAAAAAGAGGTCCCACTTCCAATCTTCTTTCAAAATATATCAACGTGACGAATGCCAAGCGACTGGGAGTGGATCGGCCCCAGACAACTGTTTTCACGAAATCCAGGGTCGAAGAGGAATATTTACTCCCTGGTCCATACCAGATTTCCATAACCGAGTTGGGAACCAGAGCGCTCACCTTCCGGCATCCCCTTCTCCCCCTTGTGGGTCTCCAGGTGCGGCAAACACTCGTGGATCGCAGGCCTGATGGTATGGTATGGCCGTTCGTTGACAGTAAATCCATTAGACGTTTTGTAAGTATCCCTTTCTTACTAGGGGTTAGTTTTCGGGTATGTCTCCCCGCCTTTTTAGTCGCCTCTTGCGGCACGCAGGGATACTGGGGGAAAACTCTCAATCCCCTTACCCGACTGGGGTTAGGGGGATTGAGACCAACCAAAGAGATGACAGAGTCACCGCGAAAGAGGAATCGAATGCTACCCAGTGCATTTTCCGTATGGCAACTTATCGCTTATTTAATTAGAACTTATTGCAAATTATTTTCCGGGTGGAAAGGCATTAGCATCATCATTGGGCTCATTTACTTGTTTTACAGCATGCATTTGTATAGTCACGGAGTAACAATGAGACCCAAGTCTGGGATCACCGAATGGCTCGTTTGACGACGCGCGCGCATTTCTGGAGGGGCACCAATTGCATTGTGGGCTGGTGGTCATGGAGGCAGCTGTACGTACACTCGGGAGTGAAGCTTTCGGTGAGGAAGGGAGCGGTTAACTGCATGGCTCCAGTTCGTTCCAGTGGAAAGCCCTGCGAAGATTAGCGAAATGCGCACTTTCGGTATTGAAGTGGCCTAACAATTCCCTCCGCATCCTTTTACATTGTCCCAATTCGATTTTACTGTCTCTCGTGCGAAGAAACCCCCCTAGCCTCCCCCGCCTTCGCCCAAAGTCCCACCGCTCACTTACCGACGGGCATTTGGTCTCGCCAGTTTGCTTTGAGAGCCTGGATGAGCCAACAGATCGAAGAGGTTGGACTCGTCGCTATCCTGGAGTTCGTGTGTCCCGGGAGGGCATATTGTCGAGGTACTCTGGAGGAGACAAAGCCGTCGAAATCACTGGCAGCTCCATATCATTGGTGAGTGGCAATTTCTTGCAAACCCACGTGCAAACATACGTACAGTGGTAGATTAGGCTTCTTCATAAACTTGTTCGATGTATCACGTTTCTAATTGCTCGGTTTCGATTATCTAGATCTTGGGGCCACTTTCTAAAATTGACGGTTGCATGTTGGTACGTATGTAGTCGGTCTATCCGTCGGTCGGTCCGTATATACATACACTGGGTAATAGGTTGAAGTGCGAGGTAAATCCGATGTTCAGCTTGACTCAATCGTCGTTGGTTATTGTCCTGGGGATGTATTATTGAAGGTCCCGTAATTCTAATTTTTGGAGATTTGGATGGAGCGGTGGGTAGCGTACTGGCTTCCCACCCAGAGGGTCTTAGTTTGAATCCTAGAGGCGTATGTATTTGTCAGTGGTGTCTCGATCCCTACGATGAAGGTGCTTAGTGGAGATCACTTTGAGCGAGAACACCGTCCGCCGCTTGGGACGTGGGATGGGAATGGGATCTGCATCTGGCGAGATCCCATTCCAACTCCAAACCACCAGCTAAATGCGAAATGCTGAATTGAACTGTTCTGCCCTTCTCTTCCTTGAGAATGGTGGTGTGGACCAACGAAAATTCGAAATCTAGTGAGTTTCTTTTCTTTTTTTGTGTGTTTCTGTGTTTTTGTCTTTGTCCATTAGTACTAATTCCGTATACATGATAAATTTAGGATCGAGTGGTTGGAGCATCGGTTCGGCAAGTCGAGAGATCCGTTGTTCAGGTCCCAGTCAAGGAAATATTTTAACACTTGTGATCTGATCTATTTTGCCTTCCCCAAATCTCCTGTATTCGTCCTTTATACTATATCATATCCCTTTTCCTTATAACTATTTTCATGTAAGTTAATATTTGTTCGCCGTTGGGCGGCACTTCGTGTTGATCGTGTGTGTGTGTATATAATATATATATATATATATATATATATATATATATATATATATATATATATATATATATATATATATATATATTCATTCAAACAGAAATAGGTATAAGGAAAGGGGATAGGAAAACACATAAAAGGCGAACACAGGACATGTGGGGAAGGCGGTTCTTGAGCAGATCACGAAAGTAAAAATATTTCCTTATCCGGGATTTGAACCACGGACCAAATCCCGGATAAGGAAATATTTTTACTTTCGTCATCTGCTCAAGAACCACCTTCCCCACATGTCCTGTTTTCGCCTTTTATGTGTTTTCCTATCCCTTTCCTTATACCTATTTATGTTTGAATGAATATTTGTGCGCCTTATGGCGGGATTTTCAAGTTTGAATATATATATATATATATATATATATATATATATATATATATATATATATATATATATATATATATATATATATATATATATATATGTATATGTATATGTATATATATATATATATATATAAACACAGTATTAAACCCCAAGGTTAGTTGGGTAGGTGATGGTATAGCTCACCCAGTACTAAGCCCAACGGCGTGTGAATATTCACACATCAGTGTAGGGGAGCCAGCTCCTTTCCTTGTGCCGGTGCCCAGAGAGGCATGCCCAGGAGTGGAACCTCCGGGATCCTCCTGTCAATAATCCAACGCTCTACCACCTGGATTACCGCGACCCACCCATATATTATATAATTCTTCTAAATGGAAATAGATACAAGGAAAAGGGATAGGAACACATATAGAGGACGAATACAGGAAAGGTGGGGAAAGCGGAATTGAGCATGTCACAAGCGCAAAAATATTTTCTAAACCGGGACTTGAACACCGGATCTAACTGGGAAACGTTGTTTACACTGAGATTTGCGGGTCTTCAAATAACCCCGTGCCCCGAGTCTTTGGGCAAGAGATGGCGGCAGGGAGCTGTTTCACTCACAAAAGGAGAAATACAAAAGCAAAGCAGATCAGACGTAATTGATAATTATAATATTGACACTGTTTGGTGCATCTTATTGTGATCTAATAAACTAAACATTAACTTCTGCTCCTTCCATAGGCCTCCAGACTTACACGTTTCAACACTTCATGCACTCGACCAACAAGAATTTCATTTCACCCGTAAAAATAATAACACCATTATCGCAAATACTAGTGGTAAAAATAGTGATAGGTATGGAATAAAATTAGACTCTGGGGAAGAGGCAATGGCAATAATACCGAACAGGCAGGAAGAAAAGTCCTTTACATAGAGATAGCGACTGAAAGTATATTATTAGTAAATTTGAAAGTTAATAAACGAACTTGGAATCTGTTCAGGACTTCATGCCACCGAGCAACCGTAGAAAGGAAGAAGTAGTAGTTAGACTATATCATCGCAGGTTTTTATAAGTACGAGTAATGTAAATTATGTGATGTAAAATGTAATGTAAATTAAAACTAGAGCAGTTGAAGAGGGAAATTAACTAAACTAGCAGCTCTAAAAACAACGAATGTGTTTCGGACACGATGAATACATTCTTGCAGAGACAATGGAACAATTTATTTACGGCATAACGTTTAGAATTTATGATAGTGAACATGCTATATTTTTTCCATTCATTTTATGCAATGATCCTGCCATATCAAATTTAAAATTTGAGTTTTCGCAGCATTGATAGCAGTGTTTTACGATTTTGACGGCTGCTGCGTTGATATCATTGATGTCGTTTTAGCTCTCGCGACTGTTACAGACACGTCATCTGTGTATACACGGTAATTTATACAGGAGGCTCTGCCAGCCCCTCCCCCTACTCTTCACCAGTCCTTGGTCGATCATATGCTCTTCATCCGGAGACGCTGGGTTTTTGACTTTCTCGAGATGGTTAATGTTTACATTTGTGGACGGCTCCGTCCTTGGGCTACGTTGGCTGCCTACACTGAATATCGTTTCTCTTTCCATGTCACTCTCCCGGGCGAACTGAGTTAGCGAAAGAGCCTCTTTCATGCTTCTGTAGCTGTCGCATCATCTCGATTGAAGCATTTTGGCTTCTCCGTCTATATGGCTCTCGTGTATAAAAGCATAAAACTAAAAGTTCACATAGCCTATAAGCCATGTGGGAACACACTAATGTCTTCCAGCCTGTGATCAAACCATTTATTTCACACATCCAATGACACCGTCATCGTTTCTTCACACTGTGGCTTGCAGGGTACCTAAAAAAATAGAAACTGGGAAATAGGAAGAAAATGAACCGATCCTTTGCCTGATTCATGGAAATGTAGGCGAAGAACTCCCTGTCACTTTTGTATTTATTGGTGTAGATAAGATTAAAGGAGATAGGTGTAAAGGTAGATCTGTACGAGGTTCAATTAGTTTAGCGTCACAAAAACAACATCGATCGGTAATTGCACCCCACCTCCTACCATCGACCGCAACTAAGGTGCAGCAGTGGTGTTAAGCTTGTTTATGTACGTGGTAGTACTTTTGAGGGAGGCGACCGACAGCTGAGGTCATTGCGCCATTAGTGGTGGATGGGAAAGGAGGAAGGATGGAGAAAATCCCGGCGTTGGCGTTAGCCTACTCTTTAATGAATGGGGCCAAGGGTTCCGCAGTTCAACGTTTCATCTGACGGACGATGTACTCACTCAAAGTGCTCTCCAAAAAGCACCTCAAGTAGGGATCGGGTTGCCACCGAAAAAGATCTTGCGCCTTCAGGATTTGACCTGGCTTCCCTCTGGATGGGAACCCAGTGCGCTAACCACCGCATCAACTCGATCCCCTGTAAAACTCGTGTCCAAGACACAAGACCGACCCAAGCCCAACACGTAACTTACATCCTGGAAACTTCGGAACATATTGCCCACATCCTATAGAAGGCGAATTCCGTGACACTAAGCTGAGTACCCTATCCAAGGCGATATTCCATGACTCAAGATATGTAACTTTTTAGTGGTGTAGTCTAACTTTAGTTTGAATAATTTCTGTAGTAGTAGTTAACTGCCGAAGTTTAAAAAATGAAATACCGGAATTTTACCATCTCATTCATAGCACAGAGTCAGATATCATTATAGGAACTGAAAGTTGGTTAACAGATGACATCGCAGACAGAGAAATATTTACCTAGTCCTTCACAGTTTAGCCTCAGTAGAGCCGAGTTATTTCCTGATAGCTCTATAGAAAGTGTTTGGTGCTCTGTGAAAACACCCAGAGCGAAAACAATGCATATCTGTGCGTATTATAGACTACCCCACGCTAGCATTAACTCAATACCAGATCTAGAAAGACGGATACAAAGCTTTACATCCCACAGCAATAAGCATAGCCTAATTATCGGAGGCGATTTTAATGTTCCCACAATAGATTGGGATTCGTACAGTTTTATAAATGGAGGTAAAGACAAGGATTTATGCGAGTCCCTCTTAATTACGTTCACCTCGAATTCCATACATCAATTAGTCACTTAAAACGTTCCTTTTTTATATTTGACGAATTAAGCAAAACTACTAGTGTCCAGGATACTTGGAATAATTTTCTTGCGATAACACGTTCAGCAATACAGAGATTTATACCTAGTAAATATATAAAAGAGAATAAGGAACCCCGACGCTACAACTCTGAAGTACGGAAATCTCTTAGGCGGCAAAGATTGTGCCATGCCAGAATGAAAAACGCAGTTAAAGATTCCTCCCCTGATAAATTCAACGAACTCATACAGAACTACAGAGCATCTAGGTCCACTGTCAAGAAGGCCTTCCGTAAGACGCTAGCGGACTTCAAAAGAAAAAAATTAGGCGAACATTTGAACGATAACCCAAAGATATTTTGGTCCTACGTCAGGGAAGTGCAGGGAAAAAAGTCTACCGTAAACTCATTGAATAACGAAAAGGGGGATAAAGTAACGAGTAGTTTAGATAAAGCCAACATATTAAACACATTCTTCCAGAGTGTTTTCAACATATGCTCACAGAATATACCCGAGAACCTTACTAAAACATTTCAGCAATCAATGCAAGCAATCGATTTTTCCACCCGCAGAATAGAGTTACTACTTTAAAACATCGACCCCAACAAATCTCCGGGACCTGATGAGATACCGGCGCGTCTGTCCTTGAAGAACAAACACCTTATGAACCACCCCTTTACTGTCGAAAAAGAAAATGAGCGTTGTTTTCACTTTTGATTTGCTCATTCTTACCTTTTTGGGCTTGGGTGATCAGAGCTTTGGCGTTTTGTTTCTAGGTCGTATTCAAAAATCCAGGTTGAATCCCTAGTGATGACGTCCAAATAATCAGATTCATTTTTAATGCGTTGCAAAAGTTAACTTGAAATTTCCGCTTGATTGGTCTTTCGTGACATGGTCGGCGCGCACAGCTTTACAATAGCTGCCGTCCTGCCGCTTCCACAGTTTGTAGAGCACCGAGGTCGGTTTCGCGGCAAAGCTTAGCATTTCCCCCATGTACTTCAAGTGGTTTGATCCTGCATCAAAGGAGATAGGATTTAATGCTATCTCTTTTGATACAGGATCAAACCAATCCTGTAAGGCGTCTTTTTTACGTAAAGAAAAATCGACTGGTTTGGGCTGGAAGATCTCGGGGCCTTTTTTACTCACTATGTTTAGTACAGTATCAGATATATCTAATCATGTTCTGATAACGTACCTAGCCAATGAAATGAGCTACGACCAATAAGAGCGGCCCGGGAAATTTATTTTGCTTTACCTTTGGAACGCACCCTCAGCTCTCTGTAGGGTATGCAACTGGGCAAGGAGTGAGGTTTTGATTCTCTATCGTTTGATTCCCGATGTGATATCAATTACCTTGCTCAATGCACTGCCCATTTTCTCTTTTTATAGCCCGAGAGAAAAACCGAGAAAGTAATGACCAAGTATTGCTTAAGTCAATGGGCTAAATGCAGACAAAAGCACATCATTAAAAATTATCTAAGCGCACGGGATTTCAAGACTAAGCACAGCACACCACCACCACAAAATAGACGGTTGCAATTAGAATGAATCTTTGTTAGGGTCAGTCGAGAGTTTTTGGCAAAGGGAACAACATTTGCAGAATTGATATCGAATTGAAACTTTAAGCACCTCAAATTTTTCAGATTCTTCATATGAACTAATTGCCGATAACTTCACAGGCCGTTTAGCTTAATAGTGTTGGAGGAGCTCTACCCTCATCTGTCAAACCAACCTTCGAATTGATACTTGCGTTTGGTTATTGTCCAGTTTCTCCAACAACATGTACTCGGCAAATATTTTAAGTACTATAACTAATTAAAAATGATTTCCATTGAACTTCAGTCTTTGGCATTCGTATGGCTTAGCAAAGCCTATCAACATCCAGGTCTCAATTTCGTTCACTAATGATGTAGGGTTGAAGTGGATAGGTGTGGAACTGTTTCATACGGGAGAGCAAGATATTTTGTTCATCCGCATGTGCGAGTATTTTGTTATTCTTGGCCTGAGTTTTGACTTGCAATGTCCTGATGACGACTTTGAAAGTTGACACATGGGTCTTGGATGTTGTAGTATCTATGGATAAACTAATTGTCATATTTTCAATTTGTGAATTATTTCCACACCCTCCCTCTTACTGCTATCCTACCTTCGCTCCCCTCTGGCTTCCCTTCTCCTTCCCTTCCACAACCCTTTTTTTCACCCCTCCCCCACAACACGTTCTCCCCTTCTCTCTCTCTTTCACATACCTCATCGCCCTCAGCAGTCAGTCCTAGCTAATCTTCTGATGAATACGGAGCTCAATTTCGTCGAAATTATCAAGAAATAACGTGTGAGTGTTCCTATTATGTGTTCTTTTATTACCTGTTGTTGTCCAGGTTTGTTTATTCAACAACCAGATTCTGATGACGACGGCGGGGCCGTCGAAACGTCAATACATACTGTGAGTGTCCTTCCGGTTTTTTTCTGTACGTTGAATATTTTGTATCCGTGTGTTTGTGATTATATATATATATTATATATATATATATATATATATATATATATATATATATATATATTGATGATTTCTTCGAAGTAACACGGAAGTGTTGAATAAAAAACTTAGACAGTAACACAGCACGAGAACACATAAAAAGAACACTCACAATAATATCTTGATAATTTCGACGGACTCGAACTCCGTCTTCTTCGGAAGATAAGATATGACTGAGGAAAAGGGTACGTGGTGCAGAGAGAGTAGCGGACGGGGGATGGCGGAAAAACAGGTAGTGGGGGAGGGGTGAAGGAGAGGTATGTGGAGGAGGAGAAAGCGGAGCGGAGAACAGGTGGTGGGAGACGTGTGAAGGAGGAGGTTATGGAGGGGGAAAGGGTGGCCAGAGGGGAGCGGAGATGGATTAAGGAGGATGCGGAAATAGTAACAAGCGACACAGAAAACTAACAATTCATCCACAGATACCACAACACCCATGACCAAGGCATGGTGAGTTGGTGAAAGCTATAACTGTGACATTCCAAAATATTTCATTAATTTTGGTGGTAATAGAATTACTGTAGTGGTATCCAAATATTGTTAATGGAATGCCAATTCATCTGCATGAATAAAGACCTATGGTGAGATTTTTAAAAGAGAAAAGAAGTATCTCCTTCAAAGGCATGACTCGATGACTACAGAAAGTTTATGTATTTAACCTAAATGAACATAGTATATTTGACCATAATGTGAAAATGTTGTCAAAGTCAAGAGTCTATCAAGCCGGGAGCGCGATTGACTGGAGAAATGCAAGGTCAATCGCTAAAATGTGCTGTGATAGACCGCTTGAAAATACAGTAACATTCGCGTATAACTCCATAGAGCAATCACATTATTACGCATGGTATGGAAGGGGAGTTATCCCAGGTGAACCATTCTCCATACGCGCTAGACAATTCCCCGAGTAGCGTGCAGAACATTCTTGAGACTCTGCCACTCTACCGTATGCGCCTCAATCAGTTGTATTTCGAATCTGACACCAATCCCAGGACACGGAGGATACCCTGTGCCTGGAACGTCTGGCTAGTTTCTTTAACCTCAAATATCCATGTCCACGGAACCTGCGTCCTCCGCTCTCCCAAACCCTACAACTGCTTGCTTCAGAGGTACTCGTTTTGCACTCCGTTTATCAAATGCAGCCTGTCTCACGGCGGATGGGTTTTTGCACATCTCAAAAAGTTTCAATTCAACGTGTGCTGCGCCACCTTCTGTGTGTCGAGGGAATCATTCACTCGTTAGCTCGGGTCTAGGGGAATTGGAAGTATATGAGGCACCGGTCGGAATCACCACTGGACACAATACGTAAGCTTTATCCTCGTGAAAAGTTCAGTTTATATGTTTTTATTTCCGTAAAGATTAGCGATACAAGAATATATAAATTATTGGAAAACATAAAGGAAATACGGAAATCCCGTTTTAGGATTAGCTCCTCTCCGGGATCCTCGTGAAAAATATAATTTTACTATTTACTATACACAGAGAAAAAGCAGTTAACGAATATTTTGGTTATTGAAATAATTTCAGCCAATTAAACAAACTGGGATATAGTAACTATGAGTTGGTCAAATTGGTTCTCATTTTCCGTTTTATTTCTTCCATCCACAAATCAGAAGAAGAGGAGTCTTCATGCAGTTATGCTGATGTCATCAGTTACCAGTCCGCGAGAAGGTTTCCTGCCGGATTCCGTCGGTGAGTGAAATGAAATACTTGACCTTCACCCTCAGCTAGCTGATCAAACTCTTACTATTTTTTTCGGTCCCTACCAGAGAACGTAATTCTATTTTAAAAAATGGATAATTAGACACTGAATTATCTCTGGTTAAAGATAAATGATTTTACGCATATCAAATTACGGAGCTATCAAGATATCCTGTTTTTCCTTTTCTCAATCCGGTTTCCCTAAGATGAAACCAAGATTACGTATCTTTTGGCCACCGACTTATTTACCCCTATACACTGAGGCTGGGATATGATTGATGAAATCGCCGTAGTATAAAATTATTCCATTCATCTTACGATATTCATCCGTTCTTACTCAGAACAAATAGTCAAAATAGGGTACTAACTTTGAGATAATCCTCTAAATGATTTCCATGTACACAGACAGGGTTTGTAAAATTACTATTCTTTCGTTTCTTTCGTTGCTGGTATATAATCTGTAGGACGCTAATTATTTCCACATATTTATGCGTTATATTTTCGCGTATTTGTGTCTCAATTGAATTTCGTTGTAGTGCTCGATTCTTGGATAATGTCATTTGATTCTCAAATTGCCACTGCAGCTGTTTTGACTCCGTAGTGAAAGGCAAAATTATAACGAATGGGAAAGAAGACCGTCCAGTCTCAGAGCGTATGAGGTACAAAGTGAAATCTAGAGCCCATGGAAGGAGTCTAGGGATTATTCTTGTCTGATGGTCGAGAATGAATGGGACCCATAGGTACCATAAGAGTGTCTAGAATGTGTGTGAGTGGAAGAGATAACATCATTGACACGTGTTCATGGGAAGGTCGGAGGGAAGCACTGGAGTCTTACACTGATTGGATAGTACGATTGGTAGTAAGATATGCTTAAATAGCATCACTGCGCCCCCGATGGAATGTGAAAGAGAACATTTGAACAGAGAAAGAAACCAACAATGCAGTGAGTAGAAGACTTTTATTTCGTCTCAGCAAAGGATAACTCCCAATGCATAGTTCCGTATGAGTTCTCTTCTAGTTTCTTAAAGAATTGTCACATTCTAACATCATAATACTTCCTTTCTCCTACGAATTATTCCTATTAAATGTTCTAAGCATAAGAAAAAATCGAAGTTACTGCAATAATTATGGCATTTAAAAGGTTTCCTTTATTACCGTGACATCTGTATTGTTACAACTAATATGAGGGGAAATCAAATGAAAACTGAGCACCTGCTACAACAACCTGTCCACGCACCAACCAGGACATAACTCAAAAAATGCATGCGCCTGTGACTTATCACTATGCAGTTCTCCTACCACAGCGATAGAGGTATCGATACGGCTGCTTGTCGATTGCATTTTGGTGCCTATCACCGAGATGACATCAAAGACGTCGGGTTTTAAGTATATGCTGGTAGATCTCTTGAAGGTAGATTCATAAGTATATATATATATATATATATATATATATATATTATTATTAGGTAATCTACGGGTTAAGGTAGGTTTTTGGATGGACACAACTATGAAATAAATATTTTGTAACTCCAAACAAACCCCAATCGAGCAACCTAATCTACATCAGGTCCATCTTCATCTCTGCGTACTTCTTTCCTCCCTTCCCCCGTCCAACATCCCAATCATGTTCCTGCCCTTTCCTCACTTGCCCAACATTCTCCCCTCTCTTACCTTCTTCAACTTTCCACCACCGCTCAATACGCCTTTGATCCATTTTTCCTGCCTCCATAGGATTTCCCTCAATAAACCCCTCTCCTCACCCACCATCTCTAGTACTCCCTCATTTTTTTTCTTTTCGGTCAATTTCACCTTCTCCATTCTTCTCCACTCCGACATTTCAACAGCCTCCAAATCTACGTCTATCCTCCTGCTTCAGTGACCACGTTTCCGCGCCTTACATAGCTACGCTCCATATCAGAATTATTACGAGTCGATGCCTTAACCTCCCTACTCAACGTCCCCGTCATCAACTCCCTCCTCCTTGAGAAAGCCTCCTTGCCTAGCGCAATTCTTCTCCTTACGTCCCTACTGCTTTGACCGAATTGGTCCAAAACACTTCCGAGATGTGTAAACTGTTCTACCTGCTCAATTTTCCCCTCATATTTTAATGTTTAGCTTAGCCTTTTTCTTTCTGGAAAATTGCAAAACCTTTGCTTTATTAATATTGATTCTCATTCCATATCTATCGCACTAAACCTCCAATTCACTCAGCAATCCTTGCAACCCCTTGGCTGACTGAGCGACTAAAGCTTGGTCATCAGCGAACCTCCAGTTCATCCCACGCCTCTTTAATCATCTCCTTGAACAGCACTGGTGATAATGGGCAACCCTGCCTTACACCTCTTCATAACACTGCACATCCGGACTCTCCGTTCCCCACTCGTACCTGAGTAGTCCGAGACATGTGCTGGTTGCGGATCAGACTCCTGTCCTTCTAACCCATTCCTATTTTCTGCAATACACGTATTAATTTTTCCCAATTCATTCTATCAAACGCTTTTTCGAAATCTACAAAACGGGCAAAAACGTCCTGATTGTATTCTGTATTCCTCTCCATTAGTGATCTCATTATTGCAATGACAACACGCGTACCTCTTTTCTTCCTAAACCTTAACTGATCATCCCCTTAATAATCATTGGCCCAATTCTCTATCCTTTTGTTGATGATCCTGAGAACAACTTTAGCTGCGTGGGATATCAAACTTTTTGTTCTGTAATCGTCACATGATGTAGTCTTTACCTTTTTCGGAATAGGAACTAACACTGATCTCACCAAATCTTGAATCAAGAATCAGTCTATATAAAGTCTTTTTCCCACATTTCCGTAAATATTTTAATAGTTCCACAGGAATTTTGTCTACCCCACGGCCTTATTTGCTTTCATCTCCTTTAATGCCCTTTCTATTTCATCGTCGAGTATGCCTGGACCTAAGCTATCTTCCTCTACGTCATGTTCCTTTTCTAAGTCTAACCTTGTCGGCCTAAGTTCTTTACCATACAGTGTTTCTATATACTATATTCCTTCCATCTCTCTTGGATTTTTCCTAGTTCAACTATTTACTTACCCCACTTATCTTTAACTGTTAGCACAGATCTTGCCTTCTTACTTCCCGATAATAACTTAACCTTGCTGTATTAAGCAAAAATTTCACCGTTCTTCTGTAAACTTTCCATATCCTCGCATTGCGTTTTCCACCATTCTTCCTTGGCTTTATTTGTGGTCCTTCACAATTTATTATTTAACTGTTTGTACTTCATGTTGCCTAACTCTGTGTTTACAGTTTTCCATCTTCTTCTCTCATTCATTTTTGCAATCATCTCATCCGTTACCCATGGTTTCCTTATCCTTTTCTTGTTAACGACTCCTATAGTGTCTTTTGCGGCTTCCGATAACCCTTGCTTCACATTCCCATTTTTCTTCGACAGTATTCACTTCTTTACCGTCATCCATCATTTTCTCTACAGACTGCTGATACCCCTTCCTTCATAATCCATTTGATGCTTCTAAATTTTATTTCCTAACCAGCCGCCCTTGCCTTATCTTCTTGAAACGGACGTTACATTTCATTACAACTAAATTGTGGTCAAGGTTTACACGTCCAGTAGTTGTGTGGAGTTAACCGTACGGCGAGAGATGGGAGGTGCGAAACCTAACCTAACCTTTCTAACAGATCTGAGATGCTATCAGAGGATAGCCCTGCAGTATCTGAAGCCCCTACCTCCTCCCCTGTGAGAGCAACACACAAACATCTTTTTGAAACGGATGTTATACTTCTTGACAACTAAATTGTGGTCTGAGTCCGCATCTGCTCCTGGGAAACTGTGCGAATTTATCACACTGTTCCTAAACCTGTGCCTAACCATAATATAATATATGTGATATCTTTCTGAGTAACCTGGCATTTTGCATGTATTCCTACGCCTTTTGTGGTGTCCAAACCATGTGTTGGTGATGACTAACCCCTCTCTTCTTCAGAATTTATATGCTTACTCCCCGCGTTCATTCCTCGTGCCTAACCCATAGTCCCCCACCTCACCACCATCTCTTCCTTCGCCTATCGTCGTATACCAATCCCCCATCACTATCAAATGGTTCCCAGCGGGGACACACGCGATTATATTCTCTAACTCATCGTACAACCTATTGACCTCTTCCTGCTTGTGGTTGCTCGGTGGCATGTATACCTGCACAATGACCAAGTTCGTCGGCTCTGCTTTTATCTCTACGAGTAAGATTCTATCAGTTGCTTACTCAATGTTGACTACGTTTCTTCCTATTCCTTCATTTAATATTACGGCAACGGAATATATCATTCTATAATTATCGCTCCAGAAATCGCTGCTATCCTTCCATCTCACCTCGCATAGACCGAAAACATATATATTACCTCTTTCCATCTCTCGCTTAATATTCTCTAATTTGCCTGTCCTCAACATTGTCCTGAAGTTCCATGTTCCTATTCTAACTTCTTTCGCCTTCTTCTACGTCTTCTGTCCTGCTGCTGCTATTTCTCCCCTGCAAGGGTTTCGTGGGATGACGACCGCGGAAGCCTTGCCTCTCCCGCTGCCGGGCACGACACACGGCCCCTTGGGCCGAGTACCGCAGTTGCCAGGACTCAATTTCTCTATGTTGTCCATCATTATTTTCTTGTTAATAAGAATTGAGGTGGTTTCCCGTTGCCTTCCTCAATAGTGTTTTTAACGTGACACCATCACTTAATGGCCGCCCCACTGGGGTCAGACGCCATTGCAGCCGCCTCACTGAGGATCAGACGCTGCGTGGACTACCTTTCGTCTGGCTCCTAACCTTCGACCTATCTGGCATGGGTGACCTTACCAGGAGCAATTATTATTGCTCCCGCCAACACAGCTCTAGGGGTCATCGGAACGCACAAGCCCTTCCACCAGGACAAGGTTGTAGTCCATGGGAGGGATATGAATATATATATATAAATTATAAACACAGTATTCAACCCCAAGGTTAGTTGGGTAGGTGATGGTATAGCTCACCCAGTACTAAGCCCAACGGCGTGTGAATATTCACACATCAGTGTAGGGGAGCCAGCTCCTTTCCTTGTGCCGGTGCCCAGAGAGGCATGCCCAGGAGTGGAACCTCCGGGATCCTCCTGTCAATAATCCAACGCTCTACCACCTGGACTACCGCGACCCACCCATATATTATATAATTCTTTCAAATGGAAATAGATACAAGGAAAAGGGATAGGAACACATATAGAGGACGAATACAGGAAAGGTGGGGAAAGCGGAATTGAGCATGTCACAAGCGCAAAAATATTTTCTAAACCGGGACTTGAACACCGGATCTAACTGGGAAACGTTGTTTACACTGAGATTTGCGGGTCTTCAAATAACCCCGTGCCCCGAGTCTTTGGGCAAGAGATGGCGGCAGGGAGCTGTTTCACTCACAAAAGGAGAAATACAAAAGCAAAGCAGATCAGACGTAATTGATAATTATAATATTGACACTGTTTGGTGCATCTTATTGTGATCTAATAAACTAAACATTAACTTCTGCTCCTTCCATAGGCCTCCAGACTTACACGTTTCAACACTTCATGCACTCGAGAATTTCAAGAATTTCATTTCACCCGTAAAACTAATAACACCATTATCGCAAATACTAGTGGTAAAAATAGTGATAGGTATGGAATAAAATTAGACTCTGGGGAAGAGCGGTGGCAATAATACCGAACAGGCAGGAAGAAAAGTCCTTTACATAGAGATAGCGACTGAAAGTATATTATTAGTAGATTTGAAAGTTAATAAACGAACTTGGAATCTGTTCAGGACTTCATGCCACCGAGCAACCGTAGAAAGGAAGAAGTAGTAGTTAGACTATATCATCGCAGGTTTTTTTAAGTACGAGGTCCATGGGTACGAGGCTTCGCCCTAATGAGGCAGTGGCTATGAAATAATTACAAATGCCTATTAGGTAAAGTAATGAAGAACAAAATAAACAATGCGTAACGGAGGGCAGTTATTCATGGTTCATTGATATTTGCCGCAAGAAGACTCCGGCTTGGAGATATGGAAATGGAGAAAGATGAAGAATATACGTAGACTAAGAATGAGACGAAGTGAGAGTTCGATACATCAGGGAATGGGAGGAAAGGAGGTAGAAAGATAAGAGAAAAAAGAATAAATCAGCACTAGAAAGAATCTTTATACGGTGGAAATCTCTACGAATGAAATTACGAGTTTACGAGATTGTGAATTATTGAGTGATTGGATTGTGACAAAAGTGGAATGCGGCCGTAGGCGGAGGGAGGGGCGTGGAGTGAGGAAGGAGAGATTGGAAACGATCACGGGGAGGAAGGGGGTTTGGTCGACTGGAGAGGCTTGGCGGTGGAATTTAAATGCCGCTGCAAATATTTTGCCATGCGCAGCCAAATGGCGACTGTGTGGGCAATGGCGCCCGTGGTTTGAGTGTAAGAATCAAGCAAACTAAATTAAGGCATTGGTTTGCGGAGAACGCGGGTTCGAAACCGAATACTAAAGTGATGGTTCCGTGTCGTTTTCTATGCTGCTTAACACATTATTTTAAAACTCTGGTAGAGAATGTATTACGAGAACAATGTAGGTTTAAAAATAATTGCCAACGTTAATCCTCACATACACAATCTTCCTGAAGTACTAGGTATATATTCAGACTCATTTCCAATAATGGGTAGGTATACGCTGTGGTTGGGAGTGTTCGGAGCGTCGGTAGCCGAGTGGCCATTACGCTATTGATTAACCGAGCATGATTGACCATGGCGAGTGTCGACCATATGCCTGAAAATATCCTGACTTAACAACTCCCAGTGCCATCAGCATGTGCTGCAACTGAATCCGTAGAATCCTCCCGAAGGGTTCGAAGTACGGTGTGTGCATGCTGACGGTTGGGTCAATTGAGTCTCTTAAGAAAGGATATTTTGCAACTTTTTAGTGTGTTTTTGCAAATCCTATCACTTTTTAATGAGCGCCACGAATAAAAAAATTCATGGTTCATCAAGCAGAAAGGTGAACGTTTATATATATGGAAAATTGTGCTTATGCATTTTGAACTAATTGAAAATTGCCCAAAAATAATTATTTCTTTTTCTTTTTCCAGACACTTGGATGGATCTGAAGAATCTTACTGCAGGATGACTGATGCTCCTAAGTGTAAGTAATACATATTTTTACTTAGCTTAAATTCATGCCGCATATATAACATTGCAGATTAGTTTCCTTTAGTATCATTTGCAGATTAGTAATGATAGACCTGTAGGAAATGAAATTTTGAGTAAATGAAACGGGGATTATATTAAATTAAACAAGCTTGATGGGGCAAAAGAGGATGAGTCGATAAATTATGTCAAGAGAAATGTCAGTCGGTCAGCACCCTAGAAAGAGGAGGTTGATGATTGCAGGTCGAAGGCATATATGAAGAGGAGGCTGATGATTGAAGACTGAAGGCATATATGAAGAGGAGGTCGATGATTGCAGATTGAAGGCATATATGAAGAGGAGGCTGATGATTGCAGATTGAAGGCATATATGAAGAGGAGGCTGGTGATTGAAGACTGAAGGCAAATATGAAGAGGAGGCTGATGATTCCAGACTGAAGGCAAATATGAAGAGGAGGCTGATGATTCCAGACTGAAGGCAAATATGAAGAGGAGGCTGATGATTTCAGACTGAAGGCAAATATGAAGAGGAGGCTGATGATTGCAGATTGAAGGCATATATGAAGAGGAGGCTGGTGATTGAAGACTGAAGGCATATATGAAGAGGAGGCTGATGATTGCAGACTGAAGGCAAATATGAAGAGGAGGCTGATGATTGCAGATTGAGGGCAAATATGAAGAGGAGGATGAGGGTTGCTGACCAAAGGCATATATGAAGAGGAGGCTGATGATTGCAGATTGAGGGCAAATATGAAGAGGAGGATGAGGGTTGCTGACCAAAGGCATATATGAGGAGGACAAAAGGAGTGGTGGACAGGAGTCTGAAGGTGTCATACGTTGCCATTGCAATAATGAGATCACTAATCGAGAAGAATATAGAATACAATCAGGACGTATATGCGTGTTTTGTAGATTTCGAGAAAGCATTTGATAGAGTGAATTGGGAAAAATTAATGCGTGCATTGCAGAAAATAGGAATGGGTTAGAGGGACAGGAGACTGATCCGCCACCTTTACATGTCTCAGACTGCTCAGGTGCTAGTGGGGAATGAAGAGTCCAGATGGGCAGTGTTAGGAAGAGGTGTAAGGTAGAGTTGCCCATTTTCATCGGTGCTGGTTAACGTATATGTGGAGGAAATGATTAAAGTGGCTTGGGAAGAACTGGAGGTAGGAATGAAAGTCATAGGGGAATTCGTAAAATCGTTAGGTTTGCTGATGACCAAGAATTAGTCGCTCAGTAAGCCAAGGGGCTGCAAGCTTTGCTGAGTGATTTGTAGTTTTAGTGCGATAGATATGGAATGAGATTCCCTATTAATAAAACAAAGGATATGCGAATTTCCAGCAAGAAAAAGGACTAGCTCAATATTAAAATAGGAGGGGAAAAAGAGAGAAGTTAGAACTGGAGGGATGAGGAGGCTGATGATTGCTGATTGAAGGCTAATATGAAGAGGAGGATGAGTGTTGCTGACCAAAGGCATATATGAGGAAGTCTGAAGGTGTTAGGGGTCAGTTTTATATACAAATCATACGTTAACCTACTTGTATTTCGGAAATTTATGGGATTTTTATCGGTAGAATATTTGAAACGACATGTCCTTGGAGGATCAGCTGTTAAGTGGATCAAATAGGGGTCTGAGTAAATGATTTTATTTAGACTGTACTTTCGAGGTTGATGGGGCAAGTAGTACTATTGATTAGTTCCATATATGATAATGGAATAACAAATCACCTCTCCATGACAAGTTTTTTTTTGGCCACCCCCTCCTTTTACTTTACACGAAATTACCTTTTTTAAATTCCTCTGTTTAAAAGGATATCTTTACTTCTTGTTGATATGTGAGTCAAGAGGAAGGTTAGAGGTTTGAGGCTTTTTAGTGTGGGTCGTAGTATAGAATGGAGAACATAAGTTGGAAAAAGAGAGAAGGAAAAATTTGAAAGTTGTAAATAAGATTGATGAAGAGAGTAAGCTTCTTGTGAAAATGGAAGGGAAAGCAGATAAAAGAAATGTTGAATGGTAGGGAGATGTGGAGATCATTTTCAAATTGATATTGCTCGGTAAACATGGCGGACAAAGAAGTAAGATAGACGTTTTAGAAAATATCAATGCAGGCAGGCATCAGTTAGAAAATAACTTAGAACAATAGAAGAGCAGGTCCACATGATAATTAGAAGTAATCATCTGTTAGGAATCATCTGAAAATCTCCCTTTAAGCATGCAGAACACCTTAAAATGAAATCATAGTGTTTGACATCCCACTTTTTCACAATATCTTCCATTAATTATTACCTTAAGGAATAAGGGCATTTAACTCCTGATGTCATACAACATTTGTGAGAGGATTGACATCATTCAACAACGATACATGGCTAATATTGAGCAACAATACCAAAGGTCCGTAATTGCAAAAGTTAATTCTGATGGAATGAATGCTACGGGATTCTGACCAATTTCAAATAAACAGTGATTGTGAGTTGTGGAAGGGCATGAAAAATAACAGATGAAATGAGGCTCTCTGGTCAATTGCTTCTTCATTTTGAAAGATAATCAAATAAAACAGTAACCAGTTAATAAGATTTTTTGATCCAATTGTAATTCGCTTAATCTCTCCTATAGGCACATGGTTTCACACCTTCATGTTTCTTCTTTTTTACTCTGGCTTTCCTTGTTCCTCGGCCTTTCTCAGTTGCTATTCCATCGCTAATTTCATTGTCATGATGCCATTCTTTGAATTTCATCATTAGGTCCCAACTCCTCATTTATCATCCTTTTTGTCCCCCCTTCCTTCCAGTAGTTCCTGATGATGATTTGTGATCTGGAACCACTTTTAATGAGTGAAGGTCTCTGAAGGAATTGAAGGAAAATTTTCCTTTCCTCCTCTTGTCCCTTCTGTTTTCCCACAAGTGTTGGTGCCCTCAACTCCTTAATCAATCTCGGAGCACATTCTCAAAGCTACTTGATAATTTGCAAGCACTCGTCGTTTGTTCTTGCAGGCCATTTATCTGGCAATACATTTGTTCATAATTAATTATTTATTCCATAGAATGTATATTTAAAATTTTTAACCTAATTTAGAGGTATCTGCGAAATGAGTAGTGAATACATTTGATTTGAGAAATCAGTCATCCCTGATATACTTCTTCTATGTCTTCTTATTACCTTCTCACACCTATGATTAATCCGGGGAATGATGCGCAATAGTAAAGAAAGAAGTAGTTAATGGCAGTGATATTCTCTACCATTCAAATCTTTAAGTTTTGTAACATTATAGGGGAAGAGCAAAATATTGATAGCTGTTCAAAAGAGGCATGTGGACGTACCTTAAGTGTAGCAAACAGGGTATCTTCTGTTCATATATTGTTTTGAGTACTCATGGGTAATGATGATTACCAACATTGCTGTTAAAACTAAGCCATCAGCCAATAACTACTACTCTTCTCGAACCTGAAACTTCTCTTAGTGTCCCATGTATGCCAGATTGAGTCAGACATTATCCCTCGTGAGTAATTCACTAAAAATGACCTAATGCTTACATCTTTATCCCTCATAGCTCTGCTTCTTGAAAATGCATTTTCTTTCCTTTGGAGGCCATCATATTTCCTTCCAAAAAATCTTTTTCCTTCACAGTTGGTATTCTGTCAAAGTACTCAATATAGTTTCTTGCTTCACTGTGTCTAATGTAAACTTGAAAAAATTCCACTGTGGCCAATGCCTCCACTTTCAACTAATGTTAAGATTATGACTGTTAGCTAAATGAAATCTGACCATGTGACATGTTTCAACTCTTCATGGGTCCTATTCTCTAGTCTCATAACAGATCCTTAAAGCCATACCCTGCTGCCAAATATTTTCGCTAAGTTTGCTAGTGTCATAACACTTCTTCCTTCATAGTGCGCCATAGGGCCTCTCTTTCTTATATACAGTTACATTGAGAATAATATGAGCTACTGGTTCTTAACAATATTTTTAATGCTCTCCTAGTTTTTCTCTTGCATGGTGAGAATGACTTTGTGTCTGCAATAAATAGTTGAAGGTCATATTAGCAGCAATCACTCTTTTCATTGGGTTAAGTGAAATAACGCCACTAATCCAAGGGTAGCCTGGCCATCACACTGTACAGTGAAAAAGTGCATCATTTCCCTGACAGTCTGCAACACAGTTTTGCTATGCATTTTAGTTTAATTTTACTGTCGCTATAAGGCTTCCAGCAGTGTACTAGTGGGGCAGATGTAGTTGTTTCACTAATATACAATAGGACTTTCAAGGGATACTTCAGCTCCAGTTTCATTGTGATGCCCTCAAACACTGTCATTTCAAGCCATCACTCATTTTCAGTTAATTTTGCCTAAAGCAGTGATGATGAATCATTTTAAATGACATTGAATCACAAGGGTATGACAAAATTTTATAATCAGATACATACACATAAAAATGCCTGACCACTCAAGCCTTGTTGAGAAGGTTTAATATTGCACAATGTATAAATTTTTTCCGATAAGTAGGACTCTAAAAGGGTGAATTGTTCCTCTTTGTTGCATTGATTTGAAATTAGACAAAGTCTTTAATGAGCTGTTCTTTTTATCACTTTAATGAAGTTATTCCTCCATCTTTCTTGACCTGATTCATATATTTTGAACCCTGGTTTACTTATTTATCTTATCCACTCAACCATTCCCTACACAAGATCTTACAAGATTCATGTCTCTATGTAGCTCAGATTTTATTTTCACTATGCTCTTCCATGTTGTCCTCTCTTCCACCATCATTTTAAATACCTCTAATATGCCGCTATATGTGCCCAACTTCTTTTACCATTTATTGGCAATGCCAAATCTTGATGCCATCCATTCTTCTGTTTGTTCCTTATGTATGGACCAGATTGCACATCCTCATTGGAGAGTGCTTCCAAAGATAAACTTATTATTTTCTACCTTAATTCTAGGGTAATATTTTAATCTTTTGAGACAGTTTTTCTTTGGCCGAATCTCTTTTTGCTATTGGTATTCCGATCCTTATTTCTCTCAGCATCATTTGTTATTATTGACCCCATTTCAAAAATTTTTCCAATGTATTATTAAACATTTTTCCTTGTAATTCTGCTTTATCTCCACTGCAGGCCATTCACTTTACCTTTTATCATTGGCAATTCTTATGTATCATTCCCATGATGTGATTCATAGCTTCCTTTGTAAATTGCCTTTCTTATAGACTTTTACTCATGTTGAATCCATAGCATGTCTATCTCAGTCAACTAGATAAACACTCCTTCCCTGATTTACTTACCATTCACTCTGAATTGAATCTTGGCCATGCAAGTTCAGGATTGCGACAGTAAGCAAAATTGAATCTGCTTGCTTCCACTCATTCCCAGATCTTAGTTAAAGTGCTTTATCAATTGAAGGATAGGTTGCATGTCTCTACATTTTTCTTCTCTATGTCTTTATATCTCCTGGATAACTTCTCAGTTGTTGAATTTTTATCAATGCATACAGCATGCATAAAACATTTTATAGCATTGTTAAGATCTTTCCAATAATTTCTTAAGTATCTATATTTGTGTAATATTTTATGAATAATTATTTGTTCAAATTAATGTGTGGCATTCTTATTGTCTTCGGTGTTCATACAATTCATTGATTGTTTTGTACCAGAACTCTACCAATGGCTTTTTAACATTCCTTGGTTAATAGTAGCATTCCTGAACATGATCAAATTCATTGTCTAAGGGACATTGTTGGAGTCAAACATTGAATATATCAAAATTGAACCTATGTTTGGTTGTGTACTGGACACTACATAATTAGAGCACATTATCAAATCTATTCCACCAATACCAATGATGGTTAAATAATAACTCTTGCTGTGATGATAGCCATCACCAGTTTAAAGACAAAGCATGAAATGGGAATTTATCATTATTTAATTATTTGGCATTTCAATTTAGGACAATATTAGAAGAAATGGAGAGATCTCATCCAATATTGTGTACAAAGTACTAACCATTGATGGATCAACCATTTCATTACAGATAGAAAAAATGCTTATTAAGCAGTGTTCAGAACCAAAGCAAAGACACCATTTCCTTTTTGTGGGTTTTATTAATTTTTTAGGTTATACAAGTAGTTATTGATGAAATGCACAGTAATTTACATGGTCATTCACAAAATATGGGAGTTGACATTTACAGGAGCTTTGATGCACAGGCAGATACATGTAACATCAGACAGGCGGAGAAACACTATCCTGAAATAATAGAAAAAGAACAATTAGATGTTTCAGTGGCATATTAATATTTGTCTGCATGATTGAAGGTGGGAGTCAAGCCTCCTTCCAAGATACGTGAGCTTTTCCACCTGCTCTAGTTAATGAACTCTTTCATTAATATTTAATGTCTGAGAAGCAAAAAAAAATGCTGGAAAACTCATTGCAAGGATTGGGAAAGTTTGCATAGGAAGGGTGAAATTGGTGTGCTATACAGCAAGGTTAAGTTAGTATTGGGAAGTAAGAAGGGAAGATATATGCTGACAGTTAAAGATAAGTGGGGTAAGGTAATAGTTGACACAGAAAAGATCCAGAAGAGATGGAAGGAATATGTAGAAACACCGTATGGTAGAGAACTTAGACGAACAAGGTTAAGCATAGAAAAGGAACATGACGTAGAAGAAGATAGTGTAGGTCCAGGCATACTCAACGATGAAGTAGAAAGGGCATTAAAGGAGGTGAAACCTAAGAAGGCCGAGGAGGTAGGCAACATTCCTGTGAAACTATTGAAAGGTTAAGGAAAACATGGGAAGAAGACTATATGGACTGATTCGTAGTATCTATGAGGAAGGAGTCAGGTCGGAAGATTTTGTGAAATCGAAAATTAGTTCCTATTCTGAAAAAGGTAAAGGCTATTTCATGTGAGGATTATAGAACAATAAGTTTGATATCCCACGCAGCTAAAGTTGTTCTCAGGATCATCAACAAAAGGATAGAGAATTGGGGCAATGATTATTTAGGGGATGATCAGTTTGGGTTTAGGAAGGGAAAGGGTATGCATGATGCCATTGCAATAATGAGATCACTAATCGAGAAGAATATAGAATACAATCAGGACGTATATGCGTGTTTTGTAGATTTCGAGAAAGCATTTGATAGAGTGAATTGGGAAAAATTAATGCGTGCATTGCAGAAAATAGGAATGGGTTAGAGGGACAGGAGACTGATCCGCCACCTTTACATGTCTCAGACTGCTCAGGTGCTAGTGGGGAATGAAGAGTCCAGATGGGCAGTGTTAGGAAGAGGTGTAAGGTAGAGTTGCCCATTTTCATCGGTGCTGGT
>CM073775.1:20909241-20963328 GCA_037158775.1 Hetaerina titia | reverse complement strand
TGGAATTACAAAGTATCATTTTATCCGCTTAGTACATCCATGGGATCTCAAACTGTGTGGATTTGATTGGAAAATCAGTGCGATAAAAAGGCATGAGATAAATATGAATAAAATAAAGGTAATGCAGTTTGCTAGGAAGGGAAAAGCTAAGAAGCTAACACCAAAACCTAGAGCAGATGGAACATTTTACGTATCTCGGAAGTATTTTGGACCAAAATGGTCTAAGTAGTAGAGACATAAGGAAAAGAACTGTAATAGACAAAGAAACTTTCACACCTAGGAGCTAATTGATGCCGTCAACTTTGAGTAAGGATGTTAAGTAAAGCCTCTTTAAAAGTTTGACATGAAGCGTGGTTTTGTACGGTGCGGAAACATGGTCATTAAAGCAGGATGATAGGCATAGATTGGAGGCCTTTGAAATGTGGGTGGAGAGACGAAAGAAAAAGATGAAGTGGACTGTAAGGCAACCGAGGAAACGGGATTGTTGAGAGAAATCCAAAGGAGGCAGGAAAGCTATAATCAGGACGTTTTGATTGGCGATGGGATATTGAAGATTGTGATAGAGTGGAAAACTTTGGCCTTACGAAGAAGTGAAAGGAAAGGATAGGCAAGTTGGACGGAACTTCCCTAAAAGGAACCGCAAGATATATTTTCTGACGGTCTTTTTATCAAAGGTATTTCCCTTATTTGGAAATATTTCGATTATATAGTTTAGGAAAACTTCCATTCCCCGAAATTTAACAAAAGGAAGGCATATACAAAAACGATTTTAACGTTACTAAACGCTGCGATCTTAGTTTCCAACATTTTCCCCTGGTGTTAATGATGTGGTACATACTTATCAAAACTTGGGATCGTTCGGCTTTGCTTCTGGCATTTTGATCTTTTGAGGATAAATATTTAGGGGATAAACATTTAAAGGAAGACAGAAGGAGACAGTCACTTTTATTTTGATCTTCTTTCTTACTTAGAACGCAAGGCGCGCGAGTCAACCCAAAACGGCTATCCTGCCATCCAATTATTTTGTTTCGCCGAGAGTCTCTTGCTGGAGTTGGGTAAAAGCACTCAAAGCGACTTCGCTAAAAGAGGAGGGAGTTTGTGATTGCCGGAGGAAGTTCGCTCCTGAGAATCGATCTCTGTCTGCGCTTCAAAGGCGCTTCCCTTTCAACTAGGAGGAACAGTCGCCACAAGTTTCTATTCAGACAACAGACATCTCTTCGTGAGTCACGCAAATGTTACAGCCTCTCCGTCAATAGTTACGCCAAATCCGCCGAGTTCAGAGACGAAGTGAATGTCGGTACATAGGTGTCATCTACTATTAACATGAGTGAGGGAAATACAAACCTGCGTATGTAAGGTTCCTATGGAAGTCGTAATAAGTAGTAAACAGTTGGTAGGTTTCGATGTCTTTTTTGGTGTATACCTAAACTTGTGGACCACATCAGAAAGAGCATTACAACTGAGAAAACTTCTTGAGGAAATGTACACGAGAAACCCTCCTTTTCATCAACCGAGGAAACATAAATACCTATGTATCCAAAGCCATGTCAACATGTCATTGCTTGTGATGTTCGTGAACATTTGAAGAGTTTTGAAAATGTCGAGTGGAATAGAGGCAGAATATACTGGAAACAATTCTATTACTTGTATGTATTACTTGTGTCACATCAATAGAAGAATCACTTAACATTAGACAAGAACCGAGTCACCAAAATTCGAAAGAATGAAGAAAGCAAAGTAGAAAAAGATAAATTAAATAAATGAATTAGACAAAGATTTTCTAATTATCCAGAACCTACACTTTCGCGTATAATTACCTGTACGGGACAACAAAAGAAGCAGCACAATGAAATAGAATGAAAGAATTCATGGCTATCGGGGAAGAAGTCAACTAAATATGGTATTGCAGCGATTATAGAGGATCAAAAAACCTGCAGGACTCTTTCAAAATAAGGGACTAAGCACTTCAGCGATATAACACGAAAAATAAAATTAACACCCTAGTATGGGAGAGAGAGAAATCGCCCGAATATTTTACGTTAAGGAGAGAGATATGAGGGAGGAGTTTAACCTTTGGCCTATCTCTTTAATGGGACGTGATAGCCCAGTGGCCGAGGCTTCTGCTGGAATAAAACATAATTCGGGTGAAGCCTCTGAGCACCCTCAGCTTCACCCATGATGCGTGATATTTCGGGTACCAGATCTTACTGGGAAAATGCAGCCATGGAGAAATTAATAAAGAATAATCAGTTTAATTACACATGTAGATAAAGTGGTAGTTGGATCATCAATTAGAGGATGGAGATTTAGATGAGTGATTACTTTGAGAATGATCAGTTTGGGTTCAGAAAAAAAACCAATTACAGTAGAGAGAGAAATTTCCGGAATATGAGGTCACAAATAGAGAGGAACAAAGAATAAAATCAAGTTGTAAATGTTTGTTTCTTAGAAGAGAAGAGAAGGCGCTCGATAGAGTGTGTTGAACAGAATTAATAAATGTCTTGCAGATAATTTGAATGGATTGGAGGGATAAAAAAAGTATCCGAAACCTGTACATGTCTCAGACTGCTAAGGTACGAGTGGCGGAGAGAGAGAGATGTCCACTATCACCCGTGGTTTTCAACCTACTTGGATAAAATGGTTAAAGAGCTATGAGAAAACTGGGAAACAGAATGAAAGTTGGTGGAGAACCTTTGCAAACTATTAATGCCTTTTATTTCGAGCCTCTGGTATCGTTTGTCAAAGTTTTCAACGAATTACTTCAGGCATGCGAACAAGAGTGCGCGCGTAACTAATTTAAAAATGCTAACGAAACTGTGTGAATCTCGCTGCACCCGCCAGTTTTTGTTGCTATGCTAATTTTGACATTAATCGCATCTTCAGGTCTTTCACATGCATAGCTGTGCGGAATAAGAAAACACCGAATAAAATCAAATTTTGAAATATGTACTTGAAATTTTGCGAAAAAAATTAAAGAAGGACTTTGGATTTAAGTTTTGGGATCCGGTATTCAATGTAAAAGAAACTCGTTTTGAGGTTAAGATTCAATTAAATTCTAGAATGTCATTCGTTAACGGTATTATTTTAGTTATAGGTGATGATTACAAATTTATCAGTGGAATATAGATTCATTATAAATTTATATTTGAGTAGTAGATCACTGTTAATAGTGATTATTTGGAAAATTCTTTCAAAGCAAAGTACTTGCAAGGATCAGCGTAAGAAATGCGACACCTAGAGAATCGGGTGAACGAGGAAAGAGTTTTAAATAATTATAACAGACTCCGTCTACAACAAAAGAATGTTATTACACATCAGAGGACATCAAAACACTTTCAGATTTCCTTGAATAAAACGTATATTATGGGTACAACAGTGATCAACATACGTCCCCACGTACACCCCCGCGTGGGAGCTTTGATGGGTGAGTGCCGACAGCATACTAAGCACAAGGGCATTTAATTTGTATGCTTCAGCGCTGGTAGAGCAATTCTTTTTCCTGTGCCAGCTCTAATTACCCATGGAACTGGTTATTTGACATCTACTTGAGCGTTGTTGTCCAAGATCCCCAAAAATCAAACTTGGGCCCACCAGTCAGTTAGCCATTGCTGTACGCACTACTTTCTTTTAATTAGGCTCACTTAGATAATTACAGCATGCATGATTTTCTTTACAGGAGTTGAACATCAACCAAATTCCTGTAAATACATCTCCTGAGATGGAATTCGGCATGGAAGTATTTTTATTCATTGGGGCAATATTACTTCTCTGTTGGCTACTTTTTTCAAAGCCAAAAAATTATCCTCCAGGTGAGCATAGATATAACTGATGTCGTATCTGTTTAGCATTGACTAAGTTCCATAGGAAACCATGTTGTTGAATCCCATTGCTAGCTCTACCAAAGACGCAGGTGTTGGTACCCCACAGAATTCCATTGTCAACTACAAAGACAAAATTGGAATGTATCATAAGAGTTAATTCAAACATGCATAGCAGATTTATTAGAAACTAAGTTAGAGTGAAAATTAATTTCATTTATACCATGAATAATGAAAACTTTGAAGCTTAAAAAGATACCTTTTTTACAGAAACTTCTTTAGCATAATGAACTAAAAAATTATTTCAGCGCACACCAAATAAACCAAGAAATATTATGAAAATCATTTTACATTTTTACAAATTACATTTTTAATCCAATGCATAGTTTGTATTCAATGTAACATTTCCTTATTTGACATTCCTCAAAAGTAAAAATGTGTGCTTGAAGAGATTGAATTTATTCATGCAGTATTTTATTGAGAAATGGGTTAGGAAATCTGTTCTTCAGAATATTAATGTTAAATGTTAATTACCGTAAGTTTACAGCCTTGTCTATCTAGTTTTCATATAAGCGCTAGCCGATTCGCCAGAAAAAAATTACTTTTAAATATTTTTACCGCATCAGGCATAGAAAATAGTTGCCTCGGTTACAAATTTCGATAATACGACTGTTTCGAGTCAACAGTTAGCAACAGAGTTTTAAGATTTCGTTGAAAGGTTTTCTTAAAAATATTCCCAAATAAATCGTCAATTCATACAATGCAGCGTGTTTAGTTTTACCTCGCTGTAGTGCTAGTATAAGCAGAGAGGCGACATCTCCGCGAACGGGATTTCGCCCCTTTACTATAATATTTGTATACTATACATACATCATCTCTCCTGATAAACTCTGAGCATGCACTCATTCGTCCCTGATTAGTATGAGGGTGTCGTACTTGAATTTAAAATGGTTACTGTCAGAACAAATTTCAATAATATCGAAGTAATAACAGAAACTAAGTATCGCATAAAAATGTATAACGATAATAACATCATTTGTCTAAAGAGAGAAAATTTGCTCACAGTATTGCATTTGAACTTGATTTCGTATCTTACGCTTCAGAAAATGGAAACAAAGAATCTTAACGGCGCTTTGTTCCGGTGATGTCAAATTTCTGGGAATATATAATGAATGAACGTTGAAATACGTCTAGCTGTTCATTTTTTAATGTAACCATTCCATTTTCTTCCTATTAAGTAAAAAAAAATGCCGAGACCTTAAACTTTACGTTTAAAACCTTAAGTTTACGGTCTCGGCATTTTTTTGTTCATATGGATTCACTATCGTAGCTACCTACAATCTTGTATATTTAAATGAATTTTAAGTGTTGACATTAAAATCAAGTTGATAATTTTTAACTTTTTAAAAGCGAATTAAGTGTTCTATTGAAAAGAACTTGATAGGATCAAAAATTTAGTTTCTGTTTTATTTAGTAGCCTGCGAGCCATCAGGGTGAGGGGTGGGGGGGGTGACTACAGTCTTCGTTACATCAGTGATTCCCAACCAACATCCTCTAGTAATTTTGCTATGCTACTCAGCGTATCATAACAATACAAATCCAGCTCCTCTATTCAGCACGCGATTCGATTCGGCAAGTAATCCATCTTCATGAGGATCCCATATAAAGACAGGTATTCATTTTCTCCTTTAAATTGATTCTTAGGACACATGCCTTTAATAAGCTATATTGCATGCTAGATGACGCCATAAATGATAATGGATCTAGTAACCTGTTTCCAAGATATGATCGCTAATTAGAATCAAGCCAAGACATTCCAAAGATTTACATGTATGAAATAGGTAATAAGAAAGAAAAAGAATAGAAATCTATTGCTGTTTGGGAACTAAGTACCTCATATAATAGTGGGTTGTATGACGTTTTCCAGAAAATGAGAAGAAAAGGTTCAACAAATAATTTACAGAATGAGATAGCTCTAACTTGGTGCAATAATATAAAAAATGAAACTAAACATTAACTGTAAAGTGAACTTAGGTAAATGATTAACATCATGGGATAAAATGTTTAAGAACTGATGAACAAATTGTGAGCAAATATTGAAAATTAGGATTTTAAAAACACATTAGCATTTTTACCTGTTAAAATGGAAAAGATACTTCTGAAAGAACACTGAGATTGGGACGCCTAATAAAAATATAAATTGCTGCAATAATTAATTTAAACATTTTTAATCCCTAACGTAAAAACCTGAGTATCGTTGCTATATTACCCCCTTTTCAGTACATAGAATCATCATCTACATCACTTTTCAGAATTACAATTCCTACCAAAACACCATCCTTGAAGCAAAATATTGATATAAATTTACAAAGTTCAGTTAATCATTTGTCTCATCAAAAATAATGCAACTAGTACCCCATTCAAAGCACATTTTTCATCAAGGAACAAAAAATCTATTTTTTGAAGGAAGTTGTTTCATATGCTAAACAACCTTCACTTAACTGAATTTTAAAAAATAATATCTTTTTCAGGTCCAATAAAATGGCCAATTGTGGGAAATACAAAATTTTTATCATCTGAAGAACAGGTTTACAAAGTAATGTCTAAGGTGCAAAAGGAGTATGGTAATGTGGCTGGGCTGTTTTCCTTCAGCACCCCTATCGTGGTGATCTCTGGTTTAGATGCAATTCGTGAGGCATGCTTCCGTGATGATCTATCTGGTCGTCCAGGAAATTACTTTCACAAACTTATGCATGAGGGAAAAGAACGTGGTGTGTATTCTTTCCTTTCTTCTTGAAACATACTTTGCACTTCAATTAAGATACATGTCATTATAAGATCCCTGTTCTGTGGTCATAAGATTCTTGAACAGCTTAAAAGCTTTACTATTCCATAAACATAGAATGGGTACCATGGGCACAATGTGTAATTTTGGAAAGACATAATGTGGAAATTAATTAAAGCTGGAAATATCATTAATGCAACACGTTATAATCATCTCCTTAAATAAAACCCACAAGAGAGCTTCTTGTACTTGCAGGAAGACTGCTATAGCATTGGGAATAAAGATAGTGCAGTGGCTATTCTGGCTTCACACCCAGAGGGTCTACGTTTGAATCCTGGAGATGGCAGATGTTTTTTAGTGTTACCCCAAACCCGACTATGAGGTGCTTGGTTAAGAGTGCTTTAAGTACACTAGCCATCACATGAGAGGTTAACTGTGGACCCCTTGGCACCTTTCGTTAAGAGTGGGCTAATGGTGACACTGGATTTCTCTCCCCCATTCCTCCATTCCCATCCATCCCTAACGGCACAAATGACCTCAGCTGTCAGTAGCCCACCCTAACAGCTACAATTACTACTGCTATAGAACTATGAATAAAATGTCTAGAAAAGAGGAATTTTCATTTGAATCTTTGAACAGTGGAAAGAAATTTTTATTGTAGTTCGTTTAAGATTTTGTATCATTTATGCACAAATCAAACAAAATTTAAATCCTTATCACATGGTCCAAAATTCTGTACAGCTTGTATCAAACAATGGCTTGCATAGAATTGTTATGATACATTGCACAAGAAAGAGTGTGGCAGGAATATTTTTTATTAGTTGCTATGTGTAACTCCCAGTCAGAAGAAAGCATAGTGTACAGGCGTGATCATTGATGACAGAAAATGCTTCTGGGCAAGCAGTAAACAAGGTGACAATGGGTGGCAATACAAATGAAATATAAGCGGAATATAAATATAAGCAGGGACATAGAAGTATCAGAAATTTTAAACCACAAATATGTAAGAATATTATGCCACTTTATAACACCATAGATAAGAACTGTGACACTGTAAGCCCTTTTAAGTCCCAGAGAGAAATTTTCTCAAAGTTGCATTGTGTGAAATAAGAACCTGATAACAGCTCATAAGTTTTCTTAGAACAAATACGGTACAATAACTTGGACCATGTGGCTGTTTTTATGGTTCACACCCCTTTCACATGAAAGGACTTTCATCCCTAGCCAAAACCCACACATGGCCATTAATTTGAATTGAAAAGTTGAACAGTTCCAATAACAACAAATGCTGTCCCAAACATTTTTGTTTTCCACGACTTTATTAAGATGCATTCAATGGGGCCATTAAGGTCATGATTCTTTAAACTATTTTCAGCATTTTCCACTCCTCCCCAATCATTTGCGAGAATCTTTTGGGATGTATTTCCTCCTCCAACTCACATAATTGTCAGCACCATCAGTATTATATCACACGAGTAAATAACAGTGTGAAAATTAAAGAATTCATATTTCATATTGAATGGAAATATATAAGAATATTTATGCCACTTCAAAACGCCATAGATAAGATGGAAGAACGATATTCCATATTAATGTGAATTTTATTAAAACAGTCCATTGTTGCAAAGTCTTGCTTGCATGACCTTTGAATGTAATGGCAGATCTAGCACAGCTTCACACATCTAAGCTAACAAAATGTAGATTTCCATTAAATATATTTTCCTTTCACGTGATATATCACCTAGATTGGTACTCCCAATTCTGCCCTTTGTATGTCTCAATGTACCGACAGAATAAACAAATTATGCATTTTAATTACATTGCTCATCTGAAATAATTTTTTTTCATAAGGTGGTATCTAGGTACATTTTGGTAAATTGTTTACCTTATAAATATTCTGACATTTATGTGAATAACTGACAATTATGTTTTGTGCATTATCATAACTTGTTCATAGGTTAAATGACGCTACAGTAATATCTAACTTGTAAGCAATGATTACCTTGAAAAACTAATATTGAATCAACTCGAAAGACTCAGAAAGACATCCTGTGATATGTGCCTCTATACTGGTTTACCTTCTGTGAAATTATGCCCTTTTTACCAAATCCAGGTTGGATGAAAGGACATAATGCAGGAAGTGCATGTGATACAAAATTATATACCTACAAAATAATTTTGATTCATTTTCTGAAGAAATCAAGACTAAATAAAGTGGCAGTTGCCGAAAGCAATATGTGATAGGAAACTAAATTAAACCTTAGAGGTAATGGTGGCTATAGGAGACATGATAAACATGTTCCCCATAAGGAATCGTTGCCTGTTGCAAAATTATTATAAAATGATGCAGCTCTTCATGCTCAAAATGGGCACTGCTTTCTATATTAATACCCTTTTCATCCTAATGCATAGGTATTGTCCACACTTCAGGAGAAACTTGGAAAACTCAAAGACGTTTTACCCTACAACACTTGCGTGACCTTGGATTTGGTAAACGAAGTCTGGAAAGCATAGCCCATGAGGAAATACAAGCTGTTTTTGAAGATATTGATGACATATCTGAAGGAGAAAAAAAGGGTTTTCCTAATCCAGTAAGTTCATTAAGATATATATATTTTTAAAAGTAGATCTTTTCAACAAATTTCATACAAGGAGATATTAAAACTTTACTAATGAATTTCAGCTCACATATTTTTCACTTTATCTTTATTCATACCCACACATAAAATTGCCTCCACAGCAGTGTTTCATTTCGTATTATTATGCTATATTTTCACTAATTTGTATTCAGTAATACAAAATGTAAGTAATGACAACAGTTTTTGTGAACCACACTGATTATAACAATCATGAAAGATGAAAATCTGAAATCAGCCCCCATTAAGCACACCAGGTAATGCATTAATTGGCTAATCCAAATATTATAGGCCTGAAACCTGATATGGGTGCCAATGTGGTGTGACCTCATGCATCTTTTGTGATTAATATTATATTGTCGGTATATTCTTCCAATAATATTACAAAAAAAATTTAAATGATAGGTGATATTCCGGCAATCCCTATTTTGGTAATTGATGTATTCCTATTAAGAATAATGATTCGAAGACACATTGCAGCATAAGTTGAAATTGATGAATACAACCATTCTGCAACGTGATTGCACAGATGACATGCACAAAAATCAATTTTTTAAGAAAAACAAGAGCTATGAAAATTTTCACTCATGTCTACTGAATTTTTAATAATTGCAAAAGATATAAAGTTTTGAAATTTGAGTATTTGTAGTGCCATCACAAGAAAATACAAACTTTTGAATTTGATAGATTTGATTTTCAAGAGAAGTTACTTCAAAAATTAAAAAATGGGCATTTAGAAACTGAAGTCCACATTTACTATATAAAATTGATTATAAATAGTTTGATAATAACATTCCTTAAAAATTACCTCACAGCAAACAACGCAAAAATCTGTTAATTTTTATTCTATAGGTATAATGTAAAGAGGAAATTCTCGGTAAAATCAAGACAACCAAGAGAACGGAGTTTTTGAAGCAATACATGCAGATAAAAAAGTTAAAAAGATGTAGATTTGGGTGTGACAATGTCTGAGGGGCCAGACCCAACCCATTTCATCCTATTTACTCCCAGCAAAGTCAAATACTAAGAAACTTATCCTTCTTCCAACCCTCAAATATCTTTGTCTGGCTGATATGGCCCAAGCCACTTGAAAATGGCGATTTTGTTTAAAGTATTTAGCTGCCATAGGGAAGTGGAGATGAAGGAGGATGGGAGGGATCCAAAAGTCATGTTAAGTTTTTGGACAAATCCACTCAAAATATTAAGTTAAATGATTCTCCAAATATGATACCTTAGTGGAAAATCATGATAGGGTAGCAAGAAGTCTCCCAAATCCGTGAATTTGAGAACCTCACATGCCATACAGGATAGCCACTCCTTTTATGGATTCTTATTCTTTAGTTTTTACCAGTGATTTGAATAATAAAGCTATACTTTTTCTTGATTTTCTCCCAAGTGGTTAAATATGGTAAATTATTTTTGCAAAACATTCCTCATAAATATGCTTGCAACCAATGTCATTGAAGTTGGTTTAACTTTCGCTTTTTAAGTTTTGCTTTTTGAAAGGGCTTGCATGCATAAAGGCCTACAGGAAACATTGATCTCAGATCTAAAATAAACCTTGTTCTCATCAGGAATTCACAACTTTTGTAACAAATTTTTATTTTGCACATAAAATTATTACTTCTTTCAAAACATACAGCCCTTTTCCTCACCATTTCCCAAATTGATGGGGAAGGTAATTCAAGACTTTTTTGCAATCTCCAAGTGTTCTGAACTACCTTGACCTAGCTCTATCTTCACCAACATTAGATTCTATTGTTATTATTACTTGATAGTCTGCCATTCAAGGTACATTTTTTGGATGGCTGCACACTTCTGCATTTCTTGGCCTTGCCCTAGACAACCTGACTCCATATTACAATAAACTCTTTTCCAATTCCACATACATTCTGCCTCTCTTCACTCCTTCCAATAACTCCATCCAAAAAATAGGAGACCTTACTTTTCAATACCTCCTCATACTAATGTATTGAGTAACAATGAAAATTATGATATTAAAGTCACATTTATCAATGGAAAAGTCAACCTAAAACCACATTGGAGGAAGACATTCACTCTTTTCAGATGAGTTATGTAAATAGTGACTTGGAACTAAAGTTTCAAAATGAAATCAAAACCACTAGGTATCTTTCCATGAATTTTTATTCAAGGGTACAACTAGTTTCGATGCAATGGCGTCATCTTCAGGTACCTAGTTGTACCCTTGAATAAAAACTCATGGAAAGATACCTAGTGGTTTTGATTTCATTTTGAAACTTTAGTTAAAAATGAATTTCCACATAGTTGAGCCTAAAACCATAGAACATATTAAGTGACTTGGAAGTACTGAAGCTTCGCACAACAAGTGATTGCATTCCCTTCCATATGTTGATATTGGAGTTTTACAAAAATAAGTTTGGTGAGTGCATGATTCTGGCCAGAGCATGTGGTGGTCAGGCTGTTCATTTTATCTTAAACTCTAACAAAATGCAAGTGGTACCAGTGAAGGAAAGCATCCTGGATATGAATGAGTATTGATATTGCTAAATCTGTGTTGGAGAAAATGTATAACCTGACAATAGTCAATATTACACCTGCTAAGGATAATGGAATGAATACCCAAAGCAAGTGTAGTTTATTTAGAGCTGCAAAAAAATGTGAAAGATTCAAGCTGACTATTTAGTTGTCAGTCAGTAGTGTCTTTTCTGACAAAAATCAGAGTCATGTTGTAGATGGAAAAATTTCAAGATGAACCATTATTCACTGAAATGCACAAATCTTAACAAATAAATTGAGCAAAATGTCTTTCTTTACTCAAATTTTTGTTGCAGGCTTATTGTATTTTGAGGAAAATTGGATAAAAATGATGATATAACTGCCATTGTTATTGATGGTCTCAAACATATTTCATGTTAACAGGAAATGCCAAAGCCATGGGGAAACTTATATTTCTTCATAGTAAATATGATTTTTAATCTATTGATAGTCTCTTCTTGCTCCTTTTTTACCAGAAGGTTGTCACTTTATTTGTCTATCGAAGTCTTTCAAGTTTTGTAGGCAAATTTACTGAAATATTGTCCAAAATTCTAAGTATTGTGTGTACTTATAAAGTTAGCATAATAATTGCTGCTCATTTAACTGTGAATTGCCTCTCAAAAACAATGAAGTTTGTGAGAAAATTAATAATTTTGAAAGCAATTTGTTAATGATTACAACAATGGATATAACCAAATGAGATATATACTATTTGTAGCTATAAACTAATGAGATCATAGAATTTACGGGGGTAGCTGTAATAACAATGTTGTGACAACTATCCATCTGACAGATGGTCATGCAGTATTTAAACATTTCATGGAGTAATCATGATGTTATCAATTTTAATATTCATATACATATTCAAATTTAAAAGTCTTGCAATTGTAAGAAGTACCCAGAAAATGAATGAGGAATATTAAGCAGGTGAATTGTGAGTTGTCTTATTGTTTGACCAGTCAAATTAACAGGCAGGAGGTCTACTCTTGCCACTCCTTGCAAGTGATGCTTAAAACCTTTCACAATTTACTTCAAAATGCCATTAATATGGCTTTCCCTTTAAATGGGACAAATAAAGGGAACCAATGGCATTTGATATTCAAATGGTCAATGAGTGCTGAAGATTATAGAAAACTTAAGAGCACATGAGATATGATGCTAGAATCACATATAATTCTTATTAAATCCAATAAAGGAAAGATATTAAAGAGCCAAAATAAAATGTATTAATCTGATACAGTATTCAAATAATATAGTTAAAACTTAGACATCTATTATTAAGAAAAATAAAGAGCTCAACAATAAAGGTAGATTTGTTAAAACTAAACTAACAGCTCAAAAATTCAATGATTTATTTTCTAATTTCATCAAAACCACTGCACAAATAAATCTAAAATACGATTATGATTACTATTTAGACCATTTTCCAATTGTATCCTCCTCAATTTACCATCAAATATGTCTCAATTGAAAGAAATTTTGATGCGTTAACAAATCTAGAAAAACCTTTATAGTGACACATGGGACCTCTACCGGTTTACACACACATTAATGATCAGCCATTTAATTTAATAAATAGGTTTACAAAGGTTACCTCTTTGCTGATGATTTAAGAATAATCAACCTCCTTAGTTAATCTAACAATGAAATTCACTATAATTCCAAATAAATCTAACATAGCCAAGGATTGGTGCTCTGCAAACAATTTAATTGTAAATCTTAGCTAGAAACATGACATTACATTCTCTTTTAGTAGCAGGAGAGTGGATACCAAAGATTCCATAAATTCTCTTGGCTATCATATTGATCCACAACTGAAATTTAAGATCAAGTGAGGCAAACTAGCAAGCAAAAGTTCTACAGGAATCTTTTTGATTATTAGACTGAGATCCAGTCTGCAGGAGCAGTTTTTAAATAAAGCATATAATTTGCTCATACCCACAGTTATTTAAGTTATGGTCTCATTGTGGGCTACTCCAAACATTATTAAGCTATGCATAATCATGACACAAGGGACAAAAATAAAACCAGAATAGAGTATTACAAATATATATATAGTTTGAAAAGTTACCATCCTAACAAATAAATAAAAAATTTTCTCTTCAAATTTATTTTACTTTTCAATATAGTCTACTTTTGAGTCAATAAACGTTTTCCAGTGATCCTCTTTCCTTTTATAACCCTTCCAAATAGTAGTTGACATAGTTCTCCACAATTAGGCTTTTACATATACAATAACCTCCTCATCCAATCAAAATGTTTGTCCTCTAAGTGAATTATTAAGGTTAGTGGTTAATACACAGGAAGAAGTTGCTGGGGGCAAGATCTGGTGAATACAGTGAGTGGTCAATCAATTTGAAGTGCAATTCATAAAGTTTAGTCATGGCAATCACCCAAGTGTGAGCAGGTGTGTTTTCCTGATGGAAAAGCACTTTCTTCTGCTTCAAATGCAATTATTTATTGCAATTTCTACCTTCAGCTTGTCCAGTAATGATGCATGATGCTTTTCCACCATTGTTTTAACTTTTTGCAGATTATCAATGACCAAAATTCCATGACTATCTCAAAAAACAGTCGGCATCACCTTCCAGGGCGATTGAAGTCTTTGCCTTTTTTGGAGTAGATTCACCTTTTGCAGTTCACTAATTTGACTTTCTTTCATCATAGGATTGTACTGTTACTGTTAGGTCCAAGTTTCATCACAAGTCATGAATTTATGTAAAAAATTTGATTCTCTTCCCTTGAAGTGCTCCAACTGAGAGTTGGAAATGTTCATTTGAATTAATTGTTTGTCTAAAGTGACCAAACCTTGCACCCAATGCATGAATAGCTTACACACACTGAACTCTTCAGTTTTATATATAACAAATGCATTTTTATAATATGCCCAAAGTCTGCTATCTCTATAATCTAAATTCAATAGTTGTCCAGCACCATTTGGTAAAATTTTTTAATGTTATCGGTGGTTGCCATAGTTTTTGGTTGTCCCAAATGCTCATCATCAGCCAAGCTGGTAAAGCAAGTTTAAATTCAGCTACCCAAAATTTCACAGTCGTAAATGATGTTAAAGAGCCAGCCGCCGTATACACTGTCCAACTCATCTTTGACTTAAGGAGGCATATTTCCTTTGCCAAAAAAAATTATTTAATGACAGCTTCATGATAATTTTTTTTCCATTTTCACAAAAACATTCACGACGACTTACTCAAACAATAGTCAAAAAAACTGTATAAAACATCTGAAATTTTGATTACTCCTTTCAATGCATACACAAACACATTCCTCAACTTTTTGTTGAAGACCAATTTCATCTTCATATTGAGGTTGGAATTTTTTCAGATCACCTACATACAGTAAGTATATTAAATGGCTATATGAACATTGTAGGAAGAATCAAACCCAGCCATACTCTTACAAATGGGCAAAGGATGGGTGAGGGCAATGAAGTTAGAAATGAAAAAGGAATCACTTTTTCCTTCTCTGAAGATGACTGTTTGGCAGTCGAAACAATGTGTCAGCTTCTGGACTCATCCCTTACTTTTCCCAATGAACAAGTCTACTCAACTAACATCAGAGTGAGTTTTGCAAGGGTTAAGGTGTTTATGCAAACAAAAGCAAATGAATGATTGGCAGGCCACTGGTACAGAGGGAAACCTCTCGAAAGCCCTGGCTGTGTCAGTGCTTGGGACTAGTAAGGATCAATGCTATATAGTATATCCAAGCTAGAGAGTGCATGATTGATTGGAATTCTTTTAATTTTATTATGTGCAATTGGTGGGCCACTGGCACAGAGATATTTCTCTCGAAAGCCCCAGACTGGTGAGTGCTTGATAAGGCGAGGGTCAATGCTATCTAGTATACCTTAGCCAGAGCGTTTTTATCATATTTTGGTTTAATCGTTTTCTGTTCTAACCTCCCCTCTTTATCATTTTATTTTATTTTTTATTTCATTTGATTTATTTTTTATTTTAATTATTTATGTCTATCTTCTTCCTCCTTAATTTCCCTCACCAATCCTTAGCTCATTTGTACGGTTGGGGTTGATTCTTCCCATAATATATTAAATGGTGTTGAGAGGCTTTCAATTAAATGTTATAAGTTTTTGCTTTTAATAGAAAGGGATTTTCTCATCGAAAAAAATTTAAAAAGGTGAATAATAAAAAATGTACAGGATAAAATTATGTACAGGATCGATGACTTTTTTGAACTAAAATTGAAAACATTTCTATGTTTTGATTACACTACACATGCAATAATATCCTAAGCCTGTAAAAGTACAATTATTAGCATGCTTTGTGTCATCTGCATATTGTAAGTGCCAAAATATAAATATTCTAGGGGTTCAAAGATGATTGGTAGAAAATTAATGGACCTTCTGTTGTTATTTACAGGTAAATTTCCATGATATTCTAGGTGGAACAAGTATTAATGTGCTATGGCATATTATAGCTGGAAAAAGATACGAGCATAGAGATCCTGAATTCAAGAAACTTATTATTGCAGTGCAGAAGTTACTTCAATTAGGTACACCAGCAGGAAATATCATGTCATCATTTCCTTTTTTGGCTAAGCTCTTCCCTCACATTACAGGACTCTCAAATATGGTATCCTCTAGGGCACCTATTCACAAATTTCTTACGGTAAGATTTATAAAATATACTGGAAACTAAAAATATGTTGCTATGGTCATTATGAATCAAACTTGTTATAACCCTTTGGATGAACTGTTTGGCAACACACTGACATCAAGTTTAGTTACTATGTAATTTGGAAATCATTTTGGATTATTTCTCTGTGGGTATGTAATATTTCAATCAACCAAAATAATTTTTCCATGGATTACAACTAGCTAAAATGTACAAGGATGGAAATATATACCACCCATTAACCCCAAAACTAATCATTGGATAAACAAGGATTGTTTCATTTTGTTTGATAAGGATATGGCCCCAGATTCATATGAAAATTTGCAGAAAGTGTCACATTTTAGCCCCAGCTATCAATCATTTACGTCCTCTGAGGAGTAATATTCAAACAAAACAATTTTGTGTTTAGCTCTATAATCAAGTTTTGAACAATATTTTTTATGTCATTCACTTGCTCTAATAAAAAACTTAATTTGGCAGAAACCACAAAATAGCATATAATTGAAAAAAAGAAATTATTAGCCATATTTTGGAATTTTCTGAGCCAATATTTTATGGTTACATTTTCTTTCAATTCTTCAGCCTAAATGAAAAGTCATCAAGAAATGGTAAAGTCCAGGTTAAATCTGCTGAATTTGGACATTAGCATATTATACTATACATTTGGAGGTTGCATTGGGGCAGCATAACCCTTACCGAGCCTATAATGCTCATAAGATGGTAATAGATTATGGCAGGATCCTTTACATGACAAAAATACAAGTTAAATCATTGGAATAAGAAAAAGAAGAAAAGCCTAATGTGAGGGGGGACCAACTATTATTAGAAATCTGGTTGAACAAAATTCTGGACAACATATTTCAGGTCTAGTTAAACTCACATATATGATACATGGCACATTGATTGCTAAGATTAAATAAACTAGTTCCCCTGTAAAAATTCAGGTGGCTTCAGATAAATAACTTTAATACTCGGATACTTCACATGCTTTATAAAACTATAATAGACATTTTCCTGGGCACTTGAGTTCTTACATAGATAAATGGTAATCTTTATTTATTAAGATGTACTGCTAACCACTTTTAACACATTTTTACATTCATACGGCACTCAAACGCACTCACACTATCTCCTCTCTTTCTATTATCTTTTTTCCAGTGGTGGGCATGAGGGGAGAGCCTGATTAGATCATAATAACCAATAATTTTCAACTTTATTATCTGGGAAGGGGTCAAACCAAGAATTATGGCAAAGTCAGAGTGATACTATAGGGTCTACACACTCCATTTTACGCAGAACACAAAGGCTGAGTGAGAAAACTCAGGACCCAAAGATCATCATAGCAAAATTTTCTTCCCAGTCCAAAGGTGTCTCTTCATCCCTTACTACCTTACCTACTTTCCACCAAATTCTCCTACATACCTTTCAAAAGTGAACTAACTCTTTCTCCAACCTACACATCTCACTTCATATGCCCCTCCTATGCAAAACAACCATATACCTAATATCTTCTATTGTTCACTATATCCTCATTTAATATTTATTTTTATAGACTGCTTCAAACTACCTCTATAAATCTTAAATACAAGTCCTAGTAATCTTCTAGGGTCTGATAATGGACTCATTAAAATTTGTTTGCATGTACAAACTCTCTATCCTTCAGTGTGCAGGAAGAAATGTGATCTGTGAAAGGAGATAATATGAATCATAATTGTGGAATTGAAATTATTATTTTTTAATTTTTCCGATTTCGCTGCAATTATAACTTAACCTTTATTTACTATAATGCCATCGTTTTTCACCAGTTATTTTTATTCAGGAAAATATGAGTATATATTATGTGTACAGACTGCAACGCCATCTCTATCGGACAGACAGGGAGGACTTTCAGCATTAGGATTAAGGAACACCGTTCTTGCTTCAGAAAGAAGGACAACAGATCATAATTTGCCAAACACCTCTTAGATCACAACCATTCCAGTAACTTCACAGCAAACATTTTACACACGGAAACGAAAGGTGGCTGGCTGAACAATCTGGAGGAGTTGGAAATTTGGGAATTACATCAGTCCGGTAATCTTGAGGTGGTCAATGATATCCTTTACCTCTTGCATTCCCCTCTCCTTAAATTCTTAAATGCCTTCCCACACCAACCCCTCCCCCACCAAGGCAGTGACAGTCACCGTCCCTCCATTAATGAGGGTCAACCTTTGTAAGCAAATACCCCCCTTGGTACCACATGCATCCAATAGATCACCCTCACCTTCCCTTCACCCACCAATAATTGCTGCACCTACACTACCACCCTTCTCCCTTTCTTCCCCTACCTGACTATATATGTTGGAAAATTTTGTTGAATTGTACCTGATGATGATGTGCAGCATCAAAACCATGGCTGTATTGTATTAAAAGCGTGTGGAAGTGTAAATTTTTCCTTATTTTTTACCCTCATATAACCATTAGTTTAAGGATGAGAACTGTAAATTAACTGTAAAATGGCATTACTTTAAAAAATATTTGTCTTAATTCTCATATTTTCCTGAATAAAAATAACTGGTGAAAAACAATGGCATTATAGTAAGTAAAGGTTAAAAACCATAAACACAGCAATCAACCAGGAGAATTCCTTTCTCTGTGTGAATAATGGTTTCCCAGGAAGATATGGTACCCAAAAAATCACATAGCACATCAATCATAAATCATCGGTGTCCGGAGAGACTTACGAGAGGGTGACTGTAGGGCTCGGGAATCAAACCTGGGCCCTCCAGTCAGTAGTCCATCACTCTACCCCTGACTACTGCCACCCATAGGAAATGCAATAATTATATTAATCAAAAATGATATTCATTCTTTTGGCAGGATGAAATTGATGCTCACAGAAAAACCATTGATTATGACCACAAAAGAGACTTCATTGATATTTATTTATCTGAAATTGAGAGGCAGAAGAATGACCCTCATACATCATTCAATGGTATGCTCACTAATGAGTATCTCAACATAATCTTATCAGTTAATAGGGAAATGGGTAAATGAAATGTACTTGCATTCAACAGTCATTGCTATTTTTAAATAACTGAATAAAACATATATACTCTTAATGAGTAACTTATTTCAAATAAAATTTAGCATTTTTTAATTTTTAATTTCAGAGAGGCAACTAAAGCAAGTGTGTTCAGAGTTGTTTGTGGCTGGCACTGACACTACATTAAACACACTGTCCTTTGCAATGCTTTACATGGTGCTGTACCCAGATGCACAAAGGAAAGTTCAGCAAGAGCTAGATGAAGTAGTGGGCAAAGACAGACTGCCATCATTAGAAGACAGGCCTAAGTATGCATTGAATAATTCAATTTACTTATTTCAAATGTTCCAGCAATGCAATACAGAAATGTATGCTGGAGAAATGGTTTCAGAAGGATTCCATATGTATAAAATTGATGATGTAAACTTTTACCAATTATGCAGTGGAGTCATTGGAAGTACATTGATTTCATTTAATGGTTCCTCAAGTTTTAATCAGAATTGATTTGTATATTTATCAAGTTAGTTTGGCATACTAAATATTCTTGATTGGATTCTCAGACTTCCTTATGTTGAAGCAACCATCAGTGAAATTCTTCGATGCAGTTCCATTGCTCCCACAGCTGTGGTTCACAGTCCTCATACAAGAGAAACTTCAGTCAACTTCAGAGGATATCAGATTCCCAAGGTAAATACAAGTAGTTTGCTTAGCAACAAAGATGTATTTGTAAGATTCCAATTCACATTTACTAATACAAGATCCCACATTTTACAATGCAATCTTCAAATTCCTAATTATGCAATTTTTAGTCAGAATACATAAGCACCACTCTTGAGTGAAAGGATCACTTGATTTAGCTAAGTTTAGTAAAATCCAATTAGAGACAACAAATTGTAATGAGGGACTCCTAAACTTTTTTTGCATTCAACAAACATATATATCCTTTATTTCAATTTTGGCCAATGAATTTTTCATATATATGAATTGGATTTGAGGTATTCAATTTTGTGGCTAATGCACTTCACCTAAGTGTCAAAGATTATTATTAATGTGATGGTATCGTGCTAAACATACTATTAAATAAAATTAAAATGAAACCACCTCAATTTCATTCCCATGAATTAATGATGGAAAGAACATACATAATAATTTAGCTTGGAAAAATCAGGTCTCAAACTTCAAATTTGGATGAAACACTGTAAAGAACAGCAAAATAAAATGATGAGAAGTGTGTTGAAACTTTTGGAAAGAGATATGAGATATGATTGACAGTAAGAAGTCAGAAAACAACAAATGTGCTTCCAACATCAAAACAATAAAGGCAGCGGGATTAAGTTGGCAGGGAGTAAGGAAAGTGAAACATTAATTTATTTTAAATTAATCTCTGTTTACATTCCATTTAATTAGGAATGCTTGGGATATTGGGTGAATTAGTTGATGCATTGTGCCCGAGGCTGCAAATGGGGGAGGTGAACACATGCCACAGCCTAATAACCTGTGTTAGTACAATTTTTAAATGAGTTCTACAAGGTCATTGCCCAGAAAGATATCCCCTGTTTTGACCTACGATATTCATCCCAGAAAAAGCGAAGTAAGCTAATGGAAAACGAAACAACCCAGACTGTAAACTTGATTGGCACTAGGTTTGTTTAAGGGGGCAGATAAAAGCATATGACAAGTTAGGGGAAAATGGGAAATGCAAACTAGGTCACTTCTGTGTGTTTGGGAAACAGTGACCCAGTGTACCTCAATCAAACCCAAACGATGCATTTATAATAAATAAGGAAACAAACATAACCACTCCATCACTAGGGTGTGTTAAGGTGTAACTGTTACTCTCATGATTCACATTCATGAACACTCAGGGTTTGCAAGGATCTCTCCTATGCCAGGGACCCGTAGTACTCACACAGGAATGAAAACCAAAATAATAAAAAAATTTAAAAATAAAAAAAGAGACCCAATTTCACATTCACAGTCACTCGGGTGTGATAGACCTTGGTCAATCACACTCACTCACTCATTCAGGGTTTACAAGGATTCCTCCTATACCAGTGACCCATCAATAATACAGATGAATACAAAAATATAAAATGGAGGTATGCACATTTTCGCTCATTCACTCAATCACTTGGGTGTGTTCGGAAACAGGCACCTTTGCAATGTAACCTCAATCTTTACTGGGTAGTCCCAAAATCCCTCCTCAACAATTGTCTCCTCTCAAGGACACACTAGACAAGAATACATGGGGAATTTTCCTCTGCTCCACTGCAGAGAATTAGAATAAATATGTAGTTTACAATTTTCTGTTGTTAGTTCAAATTCATTTTTATAGCCTTACCTTTATCATTTTCAAAATGGCCTCAAAATTAGTTGGAAATCATAGAACACCTTTAATTACACAAAAAAGAAGTTATTTCTTTGGTAAGATAATATGTCTAAATGCATGTAATTGGAAAAATCAATACATATTATTTCCTACTGAGCATGGTTTCAGTTAACCATGAAAGTCCTTGGAGCAAGAGATCAATATATTTAAGGTTTTTACTGTCATAAAAGATTCATTCAGAAAAATTAATTACTTTTAAATTATACAATTTCAGGAGATGAAACCTCTGTAAACTATATTCATTTTCCTTATTTCAAGCATATTGATGGTGCAATGCCTATAAATATTACCAAACTCTGTTATTAGAGAAGGGTTAACATTTATTAAGCTGGCAAAGATCAAAATTCTCTTAACTTGAATAATCTGCAAGCACTACCTATTTATATTTTTTTTATTTTCAGGGTACAAGGGTATTGTTTAACCTTTATGGTTTACATCATGACCCATTGCTATGGAAATCACCAGATGAATTTATTCCTGAGAGATTTTTACCGAAAAATGGTGAACAGGTACAGCGTGAAGCACTAATGCCATTTGGGGCAGGTATGTAAAAAAGCATTTCTTATATCATTTTATGCAATTAAAAATGCAATACTGAAATACTCAGTATTTAAATTCTGGTCAAACATTTTATATGAAAATAGTAAAGTATTAATAATAACAACCTATTTGTAGTATTCTACTTAAAATCTATTAGATATAACCTGTGGGGAACCAAATTGTGGCCGAAATAACCTCCCAAAAAATATTTTGACACTTCTAAATTTATATCTCCAATTAAATGATCTAATAAACAATTTATTATTAAAAATAAACTATATTTCATTCTGAATATCAAAATTTTGGAAATATCAAGAAGCCTAATTTTAAATTCGTTAAGTAACACCCTGCCATATTTTGCAAAGGAAAATGTAATTAGGTTCCCCTCACACTGAATTAATATGTTTGACATTGATGAAATTTACAATCAAGATTATTAATTTGCTTTTGAGCAACTTTTCAACACAGATCAACTACTGAGCAATCAAATATCTACAGCAGGACTGCAGGAAATCTCTATATTAGGGTGATTTATCACACATTTTTTCAGATTTTCACCCATCTTCATATAAATATAAGTCATAAAATTATATTTTTCATATATGAAAATGGTCCCTTAGGAGATTCTTAAAATCTGCTACTTTCTGAGGGTAACAAGTTCATTTGGATAATGCCACTCATAAGTCCAAAATAAACTCCAACCCATAACCTATGTACTGCAACTTTCTCTGTATCTGAAACCAGAATACCACATACACATGGTGAAATAGAATTATGACCATCCCCTAAATATTTTAACAACAAATTTCTTGAAAAATTGGAATAAATTTCAATTTGCTCATAAACAGAAGGCATTGATGTTAAGGATGCTTAAATTTGGCTTTGTTGTAGTATCATATTGCATGAGTTTAAATTGAAGAACCAATTACACTACATAATTTTACAGAGCTGTACCTATGCAACTTCAACTAGGAGGCATATGTTTGAATTTATTAAGTATTAGTAGTTTTAGGGGAGGTGACCGACAGCTAAGGCCATTTGCGCCATTAGGAATGGATGAGAAAGGAAGATGGAGAGAAACATGGAATGGAGAGCATCGGCATTAGCCTTCTGGTATCAAAAGGTACCAAGAGGTCTGCAGTTGAATGTCCCAATGTAACCACTGAAAAATATCTGTCATCCCCAGGATACAAACCCAGGCCCTCTCGGTGGGAAGCCAGTACGTTAGCCACCACACCATCCTGATCCTCATGTCTTTTAGCCATGAGATATTGACTTACAAAAGTGTCTCATTTGACAGACTGACATTTCAAACGTTACTATTATAGATATTTCACCACAATAAGTGTTAAATATTTTACAGGATAATTAATATCACCAATGAACTATATTTAAATTCTATTGCTCAATTAAAGTATTAAACAAAGGTTTTTATAGCATAAACATTATATAACAAAGTGAATGTCTGTAACATCAATGTAATGACATATTTCATTGACTTATCATGGTAAACAAATACCACCAGCATTAATATCACTTCAAGGGTACCAATTTAATCTTTTAATGGTGTTCCTTTTACTTACAGGAAAAAGGGTATGCCTTGGAGAGTCTTTGGCAAGAAACAATATATTTCTATTCTTCACTGCAATTCTACAACGGTATTCACTTAGAGTGCCTGATGGCCACCCAACACCAACAAAATTGCCTGAAGGAAAAACTGTACTTTTCCCCAAGCCATTTACCATTAAAGTTAATTTAAGGAGCTAATGTAATATCTCAGATAGTCAACCCCCAGTGTAATTGATCCAAATCTATTCTCAACTGAATGTTTTAGGCTTGGTTGTTGATTGTGAATGCATGGGTAATGCATAAAGATAACATTGAAAAGATATATCACAATTACCTCATAAATTGAAACATAAATGCATAGAGATGGATAAAACATTAATCGGAATGTTATGAATGTGAAAATAGGATTATCATCATGGAATTTCTATTGCCCATTCAATTAAAAAGAATGAAGTGTGTTTACATTATTTATTTTTAGCCAGTTAATGAAAGCCATTTTGAGCTTTACTTTGGAGAACATTACTTTTTAACACCACAGAAAAAAAAAGAATCAGAAAGGTGTCACATTATGTATGCCTTTCAGCCATTACTAAGAAGTAAGGAGTTGAAGTGGTGAACAGCCGTACATTAAATACCTTTTAATGAAAGTTTTGATTGGGCACAACTACCGAATTAAATCTTTCTTCTCATAAAAAAACACCACCCAATATCCTTCTTTACAACAAGTCCCTCTTCATCTCTGTATTTTTCCTTTCTCCCTTCATTCCATCCAACATCCCTATCCAATTTGTGGCCCTTCCTCCTTTTCCTTACATTCTCCCTTCTATCACAGTCTTCAACACCCCACTACTGATAATTATGCTTTTCATTAATTTTTCCTATCTCCTCATGATTGTTCCAAACTATCCTCTCTCCTCCCCCACAATAGCCAACACATCCTGCTTTGTTTACCTTTCTGTACACTTAACATTATTCTCCACACCCACATTTCAAAAGCCTCCTCTACACCTATCATCCTGCTTCAGTGATCATGTTTCCATGCTGTACATAACTATGCCCCATATCAAAGTTTTAATGAGCCTTCAATTAGCATCCTTACTCATCCTCCCTGTCATCAATTCCCTTCTACCTGGGAAAGCTTCTTGGCCCAACACAATCCTTTTTCTTATATCTCTATTACTTTGACCATTTTGGTCCAAGACACATCCAAGATACATATACTGTTTCATCTGCCATAGTATTTGCCCTGCTATTAAAACATTTAACTTAGTCTTACTCTTTCTGGACAACTGCGTAACCTTTTTTTTAATTATATTTATTCACATCCCATTTCTATGGCATTGAATTTCCAATTCATTCAGTAATGCTTGCAACTGCTTGGTCATCAGCAAATCTAAATGATTTTATGACTTTCCCAACGACTTTCCTATTTATCTCCAGTTCTTTCCATGCCTCTTCAAGCTGCATCCAGGCTAGTTGAGCATCATCGAGAATGCTTTTAGATTCCTAGTGTTATGCATACGTTAAGAATGGATACAAAAACGATGACAAGTACAATGTTCTTAGTCATGAAATGAAACATCAAACAAAAAAATAAGTTATCAAATCTACATTTCAAATATCTGTATCCAATACCTTAATAAAATAAATTTACTGCAAGAATGAAACTACATTCATGTGGAAGACACCAAATTTCTTTTGCCAATGGAAACTTCTGCCTTTTCCAACCTCTCGTTAATAAAACCTTTGTTTTTTTCAATAAGTAAAAGTGTAATCTCTGAAAGAAATGACCAATATTATTGGGACCAACACATATTAGACACTCCCGCCACAGCAATTATTCTTCCGCTAGTCGTATGGCATCCAGTACTTGATATATTGGGGTGCAATATAATGTATTTAGGACACACTTCTTGTGTCCAAAATCCAGGGGCCGAAATAGGTGCCTAAATTTGCTCTCTCATGTTGCCTAACGAGTTTGGGCACCCATCAAGATGGCATCCTCTCTAAATTGAGTGATTTAGATTAAACAGCACAAGTGTTTATGGACAACCCTGCTTTACTCCTCTTCCTATCACTGCTCATCTGGACTTTCTGTCCCACACTCCCACTGAGTTGTCTGAGACATAAATAGGTTGCCGATTATTCTCCTATCCCTCTGATGCATTCCTATTTTCTGAAATACATTCATTAGTTTTCTGAATTCACTTTATCAAATGCCCTTTAGGAATCTATGAAACAGGCAAATACACCCTGATTGTACTCTAGATTCCTCTCCATTAGTGATCTCATTACTGCAATGGCATCATGTGTGCCTCTCCCCTTCCTAACCCCAAACTGATCATCCCCGAAGTAATCATTTACCCTTCTCTCCATCCTTTTGTTGATCATCCTGAAACCCACTTTAGCCATGTGGGAAATCTAACTTATTGTTCTGTAGTCCTCATATGATGTAGCATTTACCTTTTTTGGAGGAATAGGCACTAACACTGATCTCACACTCTTATGGCCAGATTCCTTCCTCATAGATGCTACTAATCAGTTCATATAGACTCTTCCTCCCACATTTCCCTAAACCTTTAAGTAGTTTCGTAGGAATGTTGTGTACTCCCATTCTTATAGGATTTCATTTCCCTCAAAGCATTGTCTATCTCACTGTTGAGTAAACCTGGCCGTAAGATATCTTCATCTACATTATATTCTCTTTTTATATCTAACCTTGGTGGACTAAATTCTTAACATACAGTTACTCTATACATACCATTTATCCCTTAGATCTCATCTGTTTTTCTAATCATCCTGTCCATCCATGCATGCATCATCCATCCATGGTTTCCTTGTCCATTTCCTATAGTTTCTATTGTGGCTTTCAATATCCGTTTCATTATATATTCTGATTTTTCCTTAATAGTACCCAGCTTGCTTTCCTCACTCATGATTATCTCCACAGCCTGGTGATACTCCTTCCTTTTCAAGCCAGGTAATGCTTCTACTTCTCTTTCCTAACCCCCCTTATCTTCTTGAATCGGATTCTACTTTTCATGAGTACCAACTTGTGATCAGAGCCGGCATCTGCTCCTGATAAACTGTGCAAACTGATCACACTTCCTAAATCTGTGCCGAGCTATAATATAATCTACTTGACACCTTCTTGAGACACCTGGCAGTCTCCATGTACTATATACCTACCCCTTTTGTGGTGTTGAAGTCAAGTGTTGGCGATGATTAACCCGTCCCCTGCAGAACTTAATTGCTTTCTCCCTGTGGTCATTCCTCATACCTAAACTGTTGTCCCCCACCTCATTAATATCTCTTCCTTTACTTACCATCGCATTCCTATCCCCATAACCTTCAAATATTTCCCTCCAGGAACATTCATGATTATATTCTCCAATTGATCTGAAACCCAATGAGTTTCATCCTCCCTATGATTGCATGGTGGCATGTATAACTGAACAATGACTAAGTTAGTCAGTTCTGCATTTACTTCTTTAGTAAAATCCTATCTATTGCTTGCTCTATGTTGACTACCCTTCCTCCTATCTTTCTATTCAATGTTATAGCAACCTCTTACTGACTTTTGTCCCCTCCATTGTATATTACTCTTTAACTATCACTCCAGTAATCCCTGCTGTCCTTCTATCTTACCTCACATAGACCTAAAACATCTATCTTTCCTCTTTTCATCTCTCACTTTATATTTTAAAAATTTTCTGTCCTCAACATTGTTCTAACATTCCAAGTTCCCATTCTTACTAATTCAGCCTTCTTCTATGTCTTCTGTGCTGCTGCTGTCGAAATGGCTTTGCAAGGGTTTCATGAGATGATGACCATGGAAGCTGTATCTCCCATTGATGGGTATGACACATGGCTGAGTCCCATGGGTGCCAGGGGTCATTTTCTCTATACTCTCTATCAATCTTGTTATTAATATTTGAGGTGGTTTCTCATTGCCTTTCTCAATAGTGTTTTTAATGTGACACCATCACTCAATGGTTACCCCTCTAAGGTCAGACTCCTTTACAGCCACCTAGCTAAGAAACAGATACTGTGCCGACTACCTTTTGTCTGGCTCTTAACCTTCAACCTATCAGGCATGGGTGGCCCTACCAGGAGCAACTATCATCACTCTCACACACACAGCTCTAGGGGGTCATCGGAACGCACAAGCCCTCCCACCACATCAAAGTTATGTTAAATATGGGGGTTGCCAATTTTATGGAAAAAAATAATTATCCACAAAAATGCGATAGCCTTGTCTTAGGTAATTCCCCATTTTCAATTATGTCATCGCAAGACTATATCCTACACCATTCTTTTGGACTTCAGTTGTAACTACTGCACACTTTGCTCCTCTAGGCACAAAAAATGTAAAACAGCTCTTGCACACAATATAGGAAAATTATTTGCATATGCACTTTTTCCTTTTTCATTGTTTTCAAAAGAATATTAATAAAAAGTAAATATAATTAACTATTTGGTGCTACCGTAGAAGGGGTTGGTGCTTTGGTCCTTGTAGCTCTTGATGCACAGTGAGATTTGGGAGGGTTACCTTTGTATTACTCATCATCATCATAATTCTCTCTCCTAATCTGTCAAGCAAGCTACAGAGAAACCCATTTCAGAATGAAGATAAATGTTCAATTTCCATTGATATGAATAATCATGAGCCATTGGAAAAGCATTTAAGATAGGAGGGGCGAGGTAAATAACACTACAAAGATGACCTAGCAGTAACACAAAGATGAGCTTGTAAATAACACAGATATGCATGATAGAGGATAAGCTTATGTTGATATGGCATCGGCTATGCAGGAAAAGAAGATATGCTACAATGCAGAAAACTCCTTATGTTCTTCTAACCAAAGTTAGTTAGTTAGTTTTGTTGGGGAGGCAACCGACAGCTCAGGTCATTTGCGCCATTAGGGATGTTAGGGATGACAGGAAAGGATGAAGGGTGGAGAGAAACGGCATCGGCATTAGCCTGCTCTTAAGGAAAGGCGCCAAGGGGTCTGCAGCTTAAAGTCCCATCCACACACTCACTCAAAGTGCCCTCCACAAAGCACCTCAAGTAGGGATCTGTCGCCGCCGGGAATCGAACCCGGGCCCTCTCGGTAGGAAGCCTGTACACTAGCCACCACACCATCCCAATCCCCCCTTCTAACCAAAATGTGAAAATATATTTCATTTTCATATTGAAAATTTGTCAGCAACGATAGGAAAGCATGACAGATACTCAACAATAGAGTACAAAAGCTATGGAACCTACAGAAAAGTAAAGGTGTGAGCAAAAAAACAACCGGCCAATAAACTGGTTCACTAGCACTAAAAGGGTTAAAATGTGCATCATCAAAAATTTATCTTCAAATTTTATGAATTTTTTATCTTCTAGTTTCCCACAATGTCATAATAAATAATGGACCTATTCAACTGAAGGTATGGTTTGTGCAATACATATGAAATAGGGGGTAAAGGCCTTTAATATTTAATATATTCATTGAACAGACAGGCTTCAAACCAACCACAGAGATCAACCTGAAAGATGAATTGCTATGGTGGGGTAGCACTTACTTAGACACAAAATAAAACCAATCCCTATGAGATATAAAGTTCAAACATTCATGGTAGAGGAGTTTCTTCAGCTAGACTTTTTTCTTTGACTGTGGTTTCTCAGAAAAAGATGGCACAGATGATATGCTAGGTGCAAAACTATAGAGTCGGGGTAAAGCTAAAGGTAACCACAGTCGACTATATTCATATCTCAGCCCTACAGTCACCACCCGAATCTTCTTCCCACTTGACTGCAAGGACACAGATTTGTATAGCAGCACACATGTCATTTTCTTTCATTAGACTGGAAAAAAAATATTCTAGCCCAGTAAACTTTGACAAAAGTCTAACCCCAGAGGTATATGACCTATAACGATAACAATGAAGGCATTTGATGAGCTTTGTGGTTGCCAGTCATCATTTTTGGGACCAGAGAGGGCACATTTTTTGTAACCTAAATGTTCTGTAATGATAGAGTACATAGAAGATCTTGAAACTTCCGGATATTTCAGAGACAAAGTACCTAAGGTGAAACAACGGTTTTCTCTAACCACTTCGTCAACTCGTTGAACAAAGTCGTCTGCAGCAACAGACTTGCAACCTTGACCCCTTTCATCATGCACATCAGTTCAGCCATCTTTAAATTTTCAACATCATTCATACACAACACCAGCATTCATTAAGTTTTCTCCACACACTCGGCACATTCTTTGATGTATTCCTACAGCACTATTGCCTTCTGCAGGCAGGAAATAAATAATGCTTTGCAATTCGCACTTGGCAGGAGAATCAATTGAGGTGGCCATATTTATGCGACTACTACTCAGCACAGACAGACGACTAACGCTTGGCAGTTGCAGAGGATGTGGTACAGGAGATGCTCTGTTACCTACTAGGCACACCACCTACCCATATAGTGTTTAAGCTGTGCAATTTAGGGTTGAAAAAAAACTTTCCTCATAGATATTTTCATGTACTCCTCTGCTGACTCACACTATCTCAATAGTGTATTGTTAATAGAATTTCATGCACATGGAGTACGAGATTGGAAATCCACATATGAGCAAATGGAGTACCTTCAGGCATGATGTGGTGGAAGTCGAACATAGTGGTAATAGATGGTAGCACTTTTCCACTTGATAGAATTTATTTTACTTTATTTTACATCACTTCATTTTTTATTACCTAATGACGATGTAATACATCAAATACCAATCGTAAAATAAATTTCTATCAAGTGGAAAAGTGCTACCATCTATGCTACTCTCCACATATGAGCTTTATAGGTTCCACTTGCTTCAAAAAAATTTAAATGTAGAAATCAAAAAATAAGTGAAGAATTATGTTGTACGATGCCAGGCCAGTATTTCTATACAAAATGTAAGAGAGAAATGAAAGATGATGTTACGAAACTCTGTAAATGAGGTCATTTGAGTCATTGCATGGCAACGGAATCAGTCATCATTCTGCATCATGAAAAATTCACAGGTACCAGATCTTCCTGGGAAACCATAAAGTGGCTCAAGAAAAGGAGCTCGCCACCATTATTATCCTGTTGATTAGTCAAAAAATTCAGTCAAAAAGTTATTTCAAAATATTATTTTTTTAGGAATAACAAAATTAAGGAATTGGTGGCTGGTTTCACCGAGCTCCAACTCGCTGGGATGGTTGCTTGGTTCTCCTTACACATAAGGATTCCTGGGAAATAGATTCTAGTCCCTCACAAACACGACGCTAGATTTGAGCGCACAGCCTCTGTGCTAGGATGGGGAGCGCGATATTAATTAGGGTTCCTCCGTTGCGTACGAAGGATTGAACTACAAAATTCATGGTGTATCTTGATCTATCCACTCAACACGCGATCGAATCTGCAATCTCCTCTATTTCGACATCATGCCAAGCGAGGGGTAGGCCAGAAGGTAATCAGAATATAAATTCTGGAGCGTCTACAATGACGAAGAATTGGACGTTGCAAGTCAAACTGTCTGTTTGAGCACACAAGAATTACCGCGACCGTGATTGCAACCTCGGGATTGACAAGGATCGACAATATTTGTAATTTTAGGGGAGGTGGCCGAAAGCCAGGGTGGTCCTATCTCATCCGCGCCATTAGAGGTGGATGAGAAAGGAGGAAGGGTGGAGAGAAACCTGACGTTGGCAGTAATCCACTCTTTAACGAAAGGCGTCAAGGTGTCCGCAGTTTAACGTCCCTAACGACGGACGGGGTTCTCACTCAGTGCTCTTCACCAAGCACCTTCATCGCTGGGGTCGACACGCCACTGAAAAATACCTGCCGCTTCTGGGATTCAAACTAGGACCCTCTGGACGTACGTAAAAGCCAGTACGTTACCCACCGCACCATCCTGATCCCCAGTGATGACAATTAAGGGACCATCATGAATACATTCCCAGGACAATAACTAACGGTAATTGAGCCAAACAGAAGCTCGGTTTTACCACGTTCTACAACTTTTGCTCAGTTTAGCTCAGTTTATACGGACACCAGCAAGAGAAAGCGCATTTCATAATAATTTTTGTAGGCCGCCTACATACGTACCGACATGCAACCGTCAATTTTGGAAAGAGGCCCTAAGATCTAGATTATCTAAACCTGACAATTAGAAACATCGAACAAGTTTATAAAGAAGCCTAATCTACCACTGTACGTATGTTTGCACGTGGAGTTGCATGAAATTGCCACTCACCAATGATATAGTACCCGTGATTTCGACGGCTTAGTCTTCTCCAAAGTACCTCGACGATATGCACTCCCAGGACCTACGAACTTCGGGATAGCGATGAGTCCAACTGCTTCGACCGGCTTGTTCGTCCCGACAATCAGAGCGAATGGCGAGACCAAATGCCCGTCGGCAGGTAAGTGAGAGGTGGGACTTTGGGGGGAGGCGGGGGGGTTTATTGAGCGTGAGACTTCGCACAAGAGAGAGTGAAATGGAATTGGGACGATGGAAAAGGAGGCGGAGGGAACTGTTAGCCCATTTCAATGCCGAAAGTGCGCATTTCTTCGCAGGGCTTTGCACTGGTGCGAACTGGAGTCCTATACTAAACCGCTCCCTTCCTCGCCGAAAGCTTGAGTGCCGAGTGTACGTACAGCTGCCTCCAAGACCACCGGCCAAAAATACAATTGCCTGCCCCTCCAGAAATGCTAAAAACAGAAGTGGTAAAATAAATATTTGGGCAACTACTATTCCTCAGTACGTAGTAAGAACCTGAATATTTCCTTAGTTTACGTAAGGGCATGGCACCTCGTACATAACGGGGAGGGTGGGTTGGATGGAGGGTCAGAGGAGAGGGGGAGGGAGGGTTTAGGCACAGGTGAAGCAGCATTGCCAATCCGCCTTGGAAGTGCGGTGAGTCAACTTCGTCCCAACCGACGGACTGTGCAGTGCACTGGGATATACTTGGGTGGCATTCAATTCCTCTTTCGCGGTGATATAATCTTTTTGGTTGGTCTCAATCCCTCTACCCTCATCCGGGCCTCCGTAGCCTATCCATTCCCAGTGAATTGGTATTCGTCACACTAATATATTTTGAAAGAAGATTGGAAGTGGGACCTTTTTTTCCGAAATTCTTTCACTTGGTCCTCCAAAGTCATCGCTTCAAACACCGAGCATAACGTTTCTGAACATTCCAAAGCATGATACGAAATCGAAATGAAAAAAAAACCGTGCTTTTCCCATTACAATGCAAACAAAATCAGAATTCAAAGTATATCATACAGGTAAAAGTGAGAGCATACTGGCCTGAATGTGAGAGCATAGAGACCATTATACTCTAACATGCCCTTTGTCCACCGACTAGAATATATGGAAACAATTAATACACTCCATTATGGCTTGTTAGGACCCTTGTGAGTCAATAGACTTGTTCCAGCGGCGTTCCCATTCCTGGAACGCTCCCGCGAGGGCATCATCGGGAACCTCTCGAAGACACGTCGTCACGGCCTCTTTCACGGCGTCCAAAGTCCCGTATCGCGTTCCTTTCAAACTCCTCTTTATCTTCGAGAACAGAAAGAAGTCCGGTGGTGCCAAGTCCGGGCTGTAGGGCGGGTGCGGCAGCGTTGCCACGCCGTGTTTGGCCAAGAAGTCCGACACGACAAGCGCGGTGTGAGACGGCGCATTGTCGCTCAGGTTGTCAGTCATACGGTTGATCGCTGGCCGGACGCGGGCGACTCGTTTTCGAAGCCTGTCGATCACTTGAACGTAAAATGCAGCATTTACAGTTTGTCGTTCAGGTACAAATTCGTAGTGGACGACTCCCCTTTTGTCAAAAAAGACAATGAGCATCATAAACTTATTTTCCGGACGAACCCTGTATGTAAATAAAAAACTATAAACACAGTATTCAACCCGAAGGTCGTTTTGGTAGGTGATGGCAGATTTCTCTTTGGCTTTGGATGAACCCTTGAGGTCACTGACACTGCAATAAGTCCTTTAATTCCACATAACTTCCTCCCTTCATTCCGTCCAACATGTCTACTCGTCTTCTGTTTACCCAACGTCCACTCGAGCGGACATTTTGGTTGATATACCCCAGATTTTGTGTTAGATTTAGTCTGCTTTGTATTGCGGTCTCAGTGGTAGCGAGTTAACATCCTCGCCCTCTATTTCAGTGGTCGCCGCCTCGATTCTCGCCTAGGCCGGTTATAATCCACTTAGGACTTGGGTGCTTGTATTTATCTTTAATATAATATAAAGGGACCATTTCAGAGAGTAAAAATCATTCGCCTTGATTTTTACTCTCTGAAATGGTTGCATTATAATGCACACATAGCGGGTGACTCCGCTAAAGTTACGGTTACAGTTTCTTGAAATTTAATATAAAGGGGTTAGGAGAAATAAGTGACCATACAGTCTCAATTTTAACACAGTAAAGTCATTATGTAAATATATAAAATCACAATTTTTAAGAAACTCAGCTCCATAGTAATGCAAATTTAATATCATATTTCTGCTGTAACATACTGGAATAAATTCATTTTTACACATGAGCGCACTCATAAATATACTTGAGTAAAAGTAAAATAAAGCCATTCCATAAATATAAGGTAATATTAGATTGTGCTATGCCAGTCAGCACATCAATACGTGTCAGAAATGGAAGGCATGTAGGTAGTAGGAAGGATTACTTAGAAGGAAGGGAATGAACCATCCCCTAAGCTTTGATATGATTTTTGTCTCGATCTGATCAAGGAGGTCTAATGACCCGCGATTTTCCCTGTTTTGAAATGGGTGATATAATAAATCTGTATTCACATTGACGTCAGATGTAAATTATAGAGAGGACAAAGATTGTTTGATAGGGCTCATCTTCATTACAGCATTAAACGCCTTCTCAGTGGGGATCTTCAGCGGTCTCTCCACCTCTGGGTAACGTCTTGTCAGAATTAAAGGACGAAATCACAGGGATCCTCAAAACCGTCCCCGCCACCAGAAACTGAGGTAAATATATATTAATATGTATTAAGGTAAGTACATATATATGGCTTTGCAAGGACTATCATCATCTGGGACTCAACGTCGTTCATTAATATGAATGGTCGGAAGTGTAACTTTGTGGAAGCGATTCATATCGTAAAGGAAAATACTTTGTTCTTCCGCATGTATTTTGGTGTTCGTGATCTGGGTTTGAGTTTACCAAGTCCTGATGATGACTTTGTCAGATGACACCTTGATCTTGGATGTTGCAGAATGTGTTGGTAAACGTATTGCTACCATTTCCGGTCGTGCATTTGGGAGGATTCTTTGCACTTTTAATGACAAGTGGCCAATAAAAGGGAATCTCCGCCACTGTGGCTGGTTTTCTATAGATGTGGGAGAGCTATACATGGCTAACTTGGCTAAACGGGATAGTTTCTTATGGTAAAGTTTATCAATTAATTCTTCCCTATATCCATGGTTCACTGCAATTTGTTTAATGATGCTTAGTTCTTTAGGAGTGTTCTCTTTAGACAAGGGAATAAAACATAATCGCGGGGAAAGCGAAGAGCCTACTGCTAATCCGTCTTGTTGTTGGTATATTTTGCCGTTAAACACAAAATTATTTTGTTCCACATACACATTTAAGGAGGAGCACAATTCAAACATCACCGGGGTTGGAACCCTTGCTTTAACAAGGGTAACCTCCGAGAGATTTGCAGCTTCTGATCTTGGAACATTGGGGAATAAATTTGTGACATCAAATGATACCATTATTCACTTGTGGGTTACTATTACTTTAGACAACACTTCCACAAGTTCTTGTGTATTTTTTATTCCGTGATTCGGGGAAAATTTGGAAATTTTTTTCAACAAGACGTTGAAAGCTCACCGAATTCTCCTATTTTCCTTTCAAGATTTACCCTTTTCAATTGCCATCAAGTGTCGTTGAATCTAGTACCTCCCATCGTCCCAACCCTTCCATCACGTCTGTCATTTTATGCATTCTTCCCATAAAGGTCCCATCACTCTGCGAAATGCGAGGCGTGTTTCAAAAGTTAAGAGCCGACAGATAATGAGCATCGATTAACAGTACTGATTACGTCTTTGCGCATGCACATTAGTTATAACTGAGAGTGTAATTCATCGGAGTAGTATAATGAGTACGATAACCAATCCCGCAAGTTTTGAAGTCCGGTAAGTGATTTGATTTTTACATGCAAGAAGGCTTAATGCTCCTGAAATTCACGGTAAATCGCGAGAACAATGTGGACCTACTACAAAGCGATTGCAAGCCCATTGCAATGGCCAAAGCACGATTGTTTTTATTCCGTTCTTCATCTCATGCATTGGAATGTTCAGAAACGTTATGCTCGGTTTTTGAAGCGATGACTCTGGAGGACCAAGTGAAAGAATTTCGGAAAAAAGAGGTCCAACTTCCAATCTTCTTTCAAAAGATATTAACGTGACGAATGCCAATCGACTGGGGGTGGATCGGCCCCAGACTCCCGTTTTCGCGAAATCCAGGGTTGAGGAGGAATATTTACTCCCTGGGCCATACCGGATTTCCATAACCGGGTTGGAAGCCAGATCGCTCACCCTCCGGCATCCCCTTCTCCCCCTTGTGGGTCTCTAGGCGCGGCAAACACTCGTGGATCGCAGGCCTGATGGTATGGTATGGCCGTTCGTTGACAGTAAATCCATTAGACGTTTTGTAAGTATCCCTTTCTTACTAGGGGTTAGTTTTCGGGTATGTCTCCCCGCCTTTTTAGTCGCCTCTTGCGGCACGCAGGGATACTGGGGGAAAACTCTCAATCCCCTTACCCGACTGGGGTTAGGGGGATTGAGACCAACCAAAGAGATGACAGAGTCACCGCGAAAGAGGAATCGAATGCTACCCAGTGCATTTTCCGTATGGCAACTTATCGCTTATTTAATTAGAACTTATTGCAAATTATTTTCCGTGAGGCAAGGCATTAGCATCATCATTGGGCTCATTTACTAGTGTTACAGCATGAATTTTTATAGTCATGGAGTAACAATGAGACCCAAGTCTGGAATCACCGAATGGCTCGTTTGACGACGCGCGCGCATTTCTGGAGGGGCACCAATTGTATTGTGGGCTGGTGGTCATGGAGGCAGCTGTACGTACACTCGGGAGTGAAGCTTTCGGTGAGGAAGGGAGCGGTTAACTGCAGGACTCCAGTTCGTTCCAGTGGAAAGCCCTGCGAAGATTAGCGAAATGCGCACTTTCGGTATTGAAATGGCCTAACAATTCCCTCCGCGTCCTTTTACATTGTCCCAATTCGATTTTACTCTCTCTCGTGCGAAGAAACCCCCCTAGCCTCCCCCGCCTTCGCCCAAAGTCCCGCCGCTCACTTACCGACGGGCATTTGGTCTCGCCAGTTTGCTTTGAGAGCCTGGATGAGCCAACAGATCGAAGAGGTTGGACTCGTCGCTATCCTGGAGTTCGTGTGTCCCGGGAGGGCATATTGTCGAGGTAATCTGGAGAAGACAAAGCCGTCGAAATCACTGGCAGCTCCATATCATTGGTGAGTGGCAATTTCTTGCAAGCCCACGTGCAAACATACGTACAGTGAGTATTAGGCTTCTTCATAAACTTGTTCGATGTATCAAGTTTCTAATTGCTAGGTTTCGATTATCTAGATCTTGGGGCCACTTTCTAAAATTGACGGTTGTTGGTACGTATGTAGTCGGTCTATCCGTCGGTCGGTCCGTATATACATACACTGGGTAATAGGTTGAAGTGCGAGGTAAATCCGATGTTCAGCTTGACTCAATCGTCGTTGGTTATTGTCCTGGGGATGTATTATTGAAGGTCCCGTAATTCTAATTTTTGGAGATTTGGATGGAGCGGTGGGTAGCGTACTGGCTTCCCACCCAGAGGGTCTTAGTTTGAATCCTAGAGGCGTATGTATTTGTCAGTGGTGTCTCGATCCCTACGATGAAGGTGCTTAGTGGAGATCACTTTGAGCGAGAACACCGTCCGCCGCTTGGGACGTTGAACTGCGGACCCTTGGCGCCTTTCGTTAAGAGTGTACTTCAGCCGACGTCAGTCTTCTTTCCACATTCTCTTCCCACAGAGATTGTGCGCTCTGCAGTACTTCAATAGTATTTTTAAATATGTTTTTTATTTGACCCATATAGGTTCATTCTCATACTTGATTATCTCTGGATCTCGGAGAATTATTGATGGCTGACTTCCATGAAAGTATCCCACGAAAAGTTTATCTGCTACGTATTTGTACAACTCGTGAAAAGCATTGGTGAAGCTGGCTCGGCCAAGGAGTAATCTCGTCGTATGGCCGAAGAAAGAAATGGCCCTTAAAGGTAGTTCTGGAAACCCTCGACGCTTCCAGTAATCAAAGTAGATCTTGTAATAGACTCTAGCGGCAGCTAATGCAACAGCACCCAGGGCCACCACCACCTGCTACTCCCAAGCCACATCCATGGAGAACATTGAAAAAACCTAGGAGCATGATCGAATATTTTTAGTCATGAAATTTCGCCCATTCGGCACTAATTAAATTTTTAAGTTATTTGCAACTTCCTGATTTTTGGGTGAAGTTTCAATGGTTTTAATCTAAAGAGGTCTCTCTGTTGCAAATTTCATCGTTTAGATGCAATTTTCTACCAGAGAAAGAGGAACGTAAAATAAAACCCGTAAAACAAACGTGAGGGAACGAAAAATAAATTTACTATTTCTATTATTTAAATTAACTACTAAAATTCGTACCAAACATTTTATATTTGATTTAAATGAACTAGCTATCAAAGTTAATATTCTTTTGGGTATACTCGTATGTGGAAGAAATTGAGAGAATTCCAAAAAAATTCCTTTTCTATATAAATTTTTAACAATATATTTTTAAAATACACATTTGATTTTACATATTTTATCATCCCATAAAAATAAAAACATATTAACGTATTATTATTGATTTTCTACCGGATAAAGTAGGTTTTGGAAAAACACAGCCTTTAAAAAAGTACAGCGATGCATTTCCTTGGGCTCTCCAAACAAAAGACAACCTGGCATCCTCCACTACAATAAGACTCTCTTCAATACTTCCTTAATTCGTTCAATTTGCAAGTCCTATTTCTGCCCTTTTCTCGTTTGCCTAACGTCATTCTCTCTATCACGGTCTTCAATGTTTTCACTCAAACTTCTCTGCATCCATCTTTCCTCCCTCCTTAGGAATTCTCCCATTCATCCCCATCCTCCCAACAGCCCTTGCACTTCCTCGTTTGTTCTCCATTCTGTCCACTTCGCTTTTTCCACTCGCGCATTTTAAGTCTCCGAAACTTAAACTGACTAAATGAATTTTCAATTAATTTTAATTCCTATCCCCAGTTCTTCCCATGCTTTTTTTGACTCTTTCCTCTGGTCATACGATGAAGAGCACAAGTGATGATAGAAACCACTGTTTTACTTCACTGTCTAGCCTGACTCTCCACCCTCCCCTCGCAACTAAAGAGGCTGAGAAATGTACAAGTCGCGGATGTCTCCTATCCCTTCAATCTAATTTTATTTTCGACGATTAATTCATTAATTCTACAATATTCCCTCCATCAAACGCCTTTTCAAAATCTACGAAAACTACAGTAACATCCTGATTGTATTCTATGTTCCGCTCTATTAGTGACCTCATTACTGCTAGGGCTTCTCGTGTGCCTATTCTCTTCCTGAACCCAAACTGATAATCCCCCAAGCAACCATGTCCCTCTTCTCCATCCGATAGATGATCCTAAGAGCCACATTAGCTGCGCGCGAATCTAACTTATTGTTCTTTAGTCCTCATATATGGTTTATATCCCCTTTTTTGAGATGAGAACTAACAATGTGTTGACGAAATCTTCCGGCCAAATTACTTCCTCATAAATGCTACGAATTAGTCCATCTTCTTCCCACGTTTTCTGAAGCAGTATCGATTAATAAATATATCTTAAGCCCTACCTTTGTTCTACCGTTTCATCTGGTGGAATCTCTCTCATAATAGTCCTCTTACACTGCCCATTCCATGGTGAAGACAATTCATACTCGTGTGCAAGAGAAAATGTAGCAGAACACTGAATAGTGGTGCTCACGTAATATGAGCATTTGCCCCGAAAAGCGGTCTCTTATATTCGACAAGCCTTATTATGTATGTATATGTATATCCCAATCGTAGTCGATTGTCCATAATGTGTAGTATTTCTTCCTGATTTGTTTATGCATATAGATTTGTGCGCCAGAGGTAGGCTCTCCAATCTTTCTCCAACAGTCGAGAGTACCTTGCCCACGTCGAGAAATGAGGGCATTCGGGCGTAATAGTCCTGAGGAAAAGTGAATGCCTTCTCATTAGGCATGTGAAATAGTTATTCGCAGACTGTACGTTAGAAGCAGCACGCTCCTTTAAACTCAAGTGCTCTTTGTTGAATTGATAAGACATTTTACCGTCCTACGGGGTAGCAATGTTTCAAATGGAAATTGCCCTTAGCTCCTGCTTTTGGTGACTCATTAGTCTCTAATCAGATGAGATTGAGGATTCGGATAGAATTCTATTACTTCTAATTGTGTGAAATAGGTGAAAGAATCATGCTATTATATTAAGAAAAATAAATTGTGGAGGATATTTTCTACGTTCACGATAGAATGTGAGCCATGCCTTCTCTACTCCCTTCTCTTAAAGATCCGTGATAGATATGATGTTTACAGCTGTTGGCATCGTTTAACTCCTTTTACTGTAGCCAACTAGGTACTCGGCGTATCTTGTGTACTACGACGAGGAGATAATTCTATCCAATCTTTTTCGGTCTTCTGCAGAACGTTGACATTGAGGTAAAGTATATTTGACGTGTTTGCATGCCGCAATCCGCTTAAGTTTTTTTGTGAAATGATATTCTGTAATAATTATCCGTGCCCCAGAGCCGAGCTGAGATAGTGTGTCCCCCATTCCTGGGCATAATACTGAAATAAATTAGCAAAAATACTAAGTTTGAAGAATAAGCCTTTTTATGTTTAGGGTGGTGATTTATTTTCTCAGTATTCTCTCCTAAATGAATAAATATTGAATAATGCCTTTGCTGCGAACAGGGTGCCAGATGCATCTAATGTGTCAATGTAGATAAGAAAAAAATTAAAGGCGTAACATTCGTATGCAATCAGGAACTCTGAGTAAGTTTGAAAGCTCACACACATTTTTAATCTGATCATCCTAATTTGGGGTAGCTAACAGTCCCCTTTTTTATCCAGTTCTGGATATTCGGGTTTACTCACAGTGCTCACCTACCCCCGTCTTCTGGCGCCGCCTGTCTTTCTTACCCGCAGGATGCAGGCCATCCCAAGTTATGTGGCCAATATTATATATAACACAACTAGTTTTAAAATCTCCTCTTTTAAAAACTCACTTTCACTGGTAATATCCCATCAACAAAGTATGGTTGAAGTATTTTTGGTTGCTTTGAAGGACGGAATAAGCAATTGCGTATTGGCGTCGAAAACCCAACTTCTAAATCCTTCAAACTTTTTGGGTTGAGATTTCTTCCCAGATTTTTTTAACTGGGCATTTGGGAGTTTAGGCAAGAAAAATATAGTATTTTACACATTGGTCACCTCCACAAGGAATACAACCTTGACATGTCAGTTAGGTCGAAGGGCAGGATCCAGATGAAAGGTAGTCGGACCGAAGCAGCGACCCATCTAGACTGAAACGAGAAAACATCAAAATATGTATGTGCGTGTTTATGCGTGTGTGTGTGTGTGCGCGCGCGCGTGCGTGCGTGCGTGCCCACGTGCTTTTGTTGATGGCACAGGGATGTTACACAAGAAAGCATTGTCATCTGTTGATCACAGTGCCCCACCATTCCCATCGTTTCTCACGGCATCGGATCCCTTCACTTTGTTTCACCCACTTATGCAGAATATCAATCATGTCGCACCTATTTCATTCGACATATCTCTAATTCTTTCCATGCATACCTCACATTGTTTCGAGTACCAATAGTCGATGCGACGTTTGCAATTCCGTCTCTTGATGTATCAAAGTTATGCCATTTTTCCTTTCCTAATGCCAGCGTGTCTTCCTTTTCAGTTCTATCTGAGAAAATAATTTTCTCCAAAAGATAGGAAAAGATATATTTCACAAGTAAAGACTGAAATTTTGACATTTAATCGAGCAAACAAATTACTGAAATGTCACGATCTGACCATTGCGACACCGATGACATCGAATTGCTTCTCTAAACTCATTGACTACACCTATCCAGCTATGCGTCTGTGTTAACACTCGTCAGGCGCCTCTAATAAAGAGATTATTTAGAATTGGCCTCTACGTTACCCGCAGTGTTTTCCAGCAAAGAGGCCAGCAGCGAACGCGGTTCCGCGCAGATTGCCCGTGTCCTTGACGAGACGCCCAGTCAGAGAATGCTCCGATCCGCCTGGTCTTTCTGCGCGGAGTGTTCGTTTCTTTCTAGTGGGCGTATCGACGCGATAGAATGGTAGCTGAAGGGGAAGAAAGAGATAGATTAGCGATGAAATAGAGCGTTATGGGAGAGGAGTCTGTAAACTGTCAATGAAGAATGAGAGTTATGTTGACTTTTGTTGCACCACCAAACAAAATTTTTAAGTTTTGAAAGTAAATGTTGGACAATAGAGGATAAAAATTAAAGATATGTTAGACAGAAATGGTAAAAACAAAAGAATTTACCGCAACTAAATGGTCAATTAAAAGAAGTAGATGATATTCGAGTGAATTTGGTATATTTTTCATTGTTCTTATCAGTGCTTACATTTCCATTTCGAGAAAATTATTTGTTAACATCTATAATATCAACGTCACATACTCTCGGCGATCTCTCTTGTTTCTACAGAACTTCTTAGCTTGTTGCCGTATGCTATCTTCAAGCGCATCTTTAATTTCTGACGATTGAGAGTCATCTACATCGCTGACAACAGGATACATATAGTATATCTTTCCCTCCAAGGTGCCACGAGAACATGTGACGGGTTAATCGCCCTAGGAGTTGGTGGTAGGTCATATCAACTGTCGTATCTCAGAAGAACCCTTCTGTAGTGGTGATGGTAGTGGTGTTGGTAACAGCAATATTGAAATAAGAACGAGGAATAGAACCGATGTAAGGCTGAATGGAAAAATAAGAAAACATGCGAGCAAACCTTGGTCCAGTTGCTGAACAGCGACGGGTCCCCCTTATACACAGGGTGCGACAGCATAACTTGTAGATTTTAAGAGGATTTGAATTCAAATTAGCAAGTTATGCTGTCACACCCTGTATAATAATTTACCTGGACTGCATTTGCTCCGGAATTCAAAATAACATCTATCTTTTCAAATTCCATCCTAAATGTTTCTTTCAACTGAATGTATTATCGAGTAATTCCAAGAAATCTATAAACACTACCAAAGGCCACGGAAGATTCTCCCTGGAATATAGTACAACTTTGGTAATTTGATATAATATTATATAAAAAAACAGGAAGACTGATTACCCCAAAGCTGATAAGGTTCCTGTTGTAATGTAAATTAAAACTAGAGCAGTTGAAGAGGGAAATTAACTAAACTAGCAGCTCTAAAAACAACGAATGTGTTTCGGACACGATGAATACATTTTTGCAGAGACAATGGAACAATTTATTTACGCCATAACGTTTAGAATTTATGATAGTGAACATGCTATATTTTTTCCATTCATTTTATGCAATGATCCTGCCATATCAAATTTAAAATTTGAGTTTTCGCAGCATTGATAGCAGTGTTTTACGATTTTGACGGCTGCTGCGTTGATATCATTGATGTCGTTTTAGCTCTCGCGACTGTTACAGACACGTCATCTGTGTATACACGGTAATTTATACAGGAGGCTCTGCCAGCCCCTCCCCCTACTCTTCACCAGTCCTTGGTCGATCATATGCTCTTCATCCGGAGACGCTGGGTTTTTGACTTTCTCGAGATGGTTAATGTTTACATTTGTGGACGGCTCCGTCCTTGGGCTACGTTGGCTGCCTACACTGAATATCGTTTCTCTTTCCATGTCACTCTCCCGGGCGAACTGAGTTAGCGAAAGAGCCTCTTTCATGCTTCTGTAGCTGTCGCATCATCTCGATTGAAGCATTTTGGCTTCTCCGTCTATATGGCTCTCGTGTATAAAAGCATAAAACTAAAAGTTCACATAGCCTATAAGCCATGTGGGAACACACTAATGTCTTCCAGCCTGTGATCAAACCATTTATTTCACACATCCAATGACACCGTCATCGTTTCTTCACACTGTGGCTTGCAGGGTACCTAAAAAAATAGAAACTGGGAAATAGGAAGAAAATGAACCGATCCTTTGCCTGATTCATGGAAATGTAGGCGAAGAACTCCCTGTCACTTTTGTATTTATTGGTGTAGATAAGATTAAAGGAGATAGGTGTAAAGGTAGATCTGTACGAGGTTCAATTAGTTTAGCGTCACAAAAACAACATCGATCGGTAATTGCACCCCACCTCCTACCATCGACCGCAACTAAGGTGCAGCAGTGGTGTTAAGCTTGTTTATGTACGTGGTAGTACTTTTGAGGGAGGCGACCGACAGCTGAGGTCATTGCGCCATTAGTGGTGGATGGGAAAGGAGGAAGGATGGAGAAAATCCCGGCGTTGGCGTTAGCCTACTCTTTAATGAATGGGGCCAAGGGTTCCGCAGTTCAACGTTTCATCTGACGGACGATGTACTCACTCAAAGTGCTCTCCAAAAAGCACCTCAAGTAGGGATCGGGTTGCCACCGAAAAAGATCTTGCGCCTTCAGGATTTGACCTGGCTTCCCTCTGGATGGGAACCCAGTGCGCTAACCACCGCATCAACTCGATCCCCTGTAAAACTCGTGTCCAAGACACAAGACCGACCCAAGCCCAACACGTAACTTACATCCTGGAAACTTCGGAACATATTGCCCACATCCTATAGAAGGCGAATTCCGTGACACTAAGCTGAGTACCCTATCCAAGGCGATATTCCATGACTCAAGATATGTAACTTTTTAGTGGTGTAGTCTAACTTTAGTTTGAATAATTTCTGTAGTAGTAGTTAACTGCCGAAGTTTAAAAAATGAAATACCGGAATTTTACCATCTCATTCATAGCACAGAGTCAGATATCATTATAGGAACTGAAAGTTGGTTAACAGATGACATCGCAGACAGAGAAATATTTACCTAGTCCTTCACAGTTTAGCCTCAGTAGAGCCGAGTTATTTCCTGATAGCTCTATAGAAAGTGTTTGGTGCTCTGTGAAAACACCCAGAGCGAAAACAATGCATATCTGTGCGTATTATAGACTACCCCACGCTAGCATTAACTCAATACCAGATCTAGAAAGACGGATACAAAGCTTTACATCCCACAGCAATAAGCATAGCCTAATTATCGGAGGCGATTTTAATGTTCCCACAATAGATTGGGATTCGTACAGTTTTATAAATGGAGGTAAAGACAAGGATTTATGCGAGTCCCTCTTAATTACGTTCACCTCGAATTCCATACATCAATTAGTCACTTAAAACGTTCCTTTTTTATATTTGACGAATTAAGCAAAACTACTAGTGTCCAGGATACTTGGAATAATTTTCTTGCGATAACACGTTCAGCAATACAGAGATTTATACCTAGTAAATATATAAAAGAGAATAAGGAACCCCGACGCTACAACTCTGAAGTACGGAAATCTCTTAGGCGGCAAAGATTGTGCCATGCCAGAATGAAAAACGCAGTTAAAGATTCCTCCCCTGATAAATTCAACGAACTCATACAGAACTACAGAGCATCTAGGTCCACTGTCAAGAAGGCCTTCCGTAAGACGCTAGCGGACTTCAAAAGAAAAAAATTAGGCGAACATTTGAACGATAACCCAAAGATATTTTGGTCCTACGTCAGGGAAGTGCAGGGAAAAAAGTCTACCGTAAACTCATTGAATAACGAAAAGGGGGATAAAGTAACGAGTAGTTTAGATAAAGCCAACATATTAAACACATTCTTCCAGAGTGTTTTCAACATATGCTCACAGAATATACCCGAGAACCTTACTAAAACATTTCAGCAATCAATGCAAGCAATCGATTTTTCCACCCGCAGAATAGAGTTACTACTTTAAAACATCGACCCCAACAAATCTCCGGGACCTGATGAGATACCGGCGCGTCTGTCCTTGAAGAACAAACACCTTATGAACCACCCCTTTACTGTCGAAAAAGAAAATGAGCGTTGTTTTCACTTTTGATTTGCTCATTCTTACCTTTTTGGGCTTGGGTGATCAGAGCTTTGGCGTTTTGTTTCTAGGTCGTATTCAAAAATCCAGGTTGAATCCCTAGTGATGACGTCCAAATAATCAGATTCATTTTTAATGCGTTGCAAAAGTTAACTTGAAATTTCCGCTTGATTGGTCTTTCGTGACATGGTCGGCGCGCACAGCTTTACAATAGCTGCCGTCCTGCCGCTTCCACAGTTTGTAGAGCACCGAGGTCGGTTTCGCGGCAAAGCTTAGCATTTCCCCCATGTACTTCAAGTGGTTTGATCCTGCATCAAAGGAGATAGGATTTAATGCTATCTCTTTTGATACAGGATCAAACCAATCCTGTAAGGCGTCTTTTTTACGTAAAGAAAAATCGACTGGTTTGGGCTGGAAGATCTCGGGGCCTTTTTTACTCACTATGTTTAGTACAGTATCAGATATATCTAATCATGTTCTGATAACGTACCTAGCCAATGAAATGAGCTACGACCAATAAGAGCGGCCCGGGAAATTTATTTTGCTTTACCTTTGGAACGCACCCTCAGCTCTCTGTAGGGTATGCAACTGGGCAAGGAGTGAGGTTTTGATTCTCTATCGTTTGATTCCCGATGTGATATCAATTACCTTGCTCAATGCACTGCCCATTTTCTCTTTTTATAGCCCGAGAGAAAAACCGAGAAAGTAATGACCAAGTATTGCTTAAGTCAATGGGCTAAATGCAGACAAAAGCACATCATTAAAAATTATCTAAGCGCACGGGATTTCAAGACTAAGCACAGCACACCACCACCACAAAATAGACGGTTGCAATTAGAATGAATCTTTGTTAGGGTCAGTCGAGAGTTTTTGGCAAAGGGAACAACATTTGCAGAATTGATATCGAATTGAAACTTTAAGCACCTCAAATTTTTCAGATTCTTCATATGAACTAATTGCCGATAACTTCACAGGCCGTTTAGCTTAATAGTGTTGGAGGAGCTCTACCCTCATCTGTCAAACCAACCTTCGAATTGATACTTGCGTTTGGTTATTGTCCAGTTTCTCCAACAACATGTACTCGGCAAATATTTTAAGTACTATAACTAATTAAAAATGATTTCCATTGAACTTCAGTCTTTGGCATTCGTATGGCTTAGCAAAGCCTATCAACATCCAGGTCTCAATTTCGTTCACTAATGATGTAGGGTTGAAGTGGATAGGTGTGGAACTGTTTCATACGGGAGAGCAAGATATTTTGTTCATCCGCATGTGCGAGTATTTTGTTATTCTTGGCCTGAGTTTTGACTTGCAATGTCCTGATGACGACTTTGAAAGTTGACACATGGGTCTTGGATGTTGTAGTATCTATGGATAAACTAATTGTCATATTTTCAATTTGTGAATTATTTCCACACCCTCCCTCTTACTGCTATCCTACCTTCGCTCCCCTCTGGCTTCCCTTCTCCTTCCCTTCCACAACCCTTTTTTTCACCCCTCCCCCACAACACGTTCTCCCCTTCTCTCTCTCTTTCACATACCTCATCGCCCTCAGCAGTCAGTCCTAGCTAATCTTCTGATGAATACGGAGCTCAATTTCGTCGAAATTATCAAGAAATAACGTGTGAGTGTTCCTATTATGTGTTCTTTTATTACCTGTTGTTGTCCAGGTTTGTTTATTCAACAACCAGATTCTGATGACGACGGCGGGGCCGTCGAAACGTCAATACATACTGTGAGTGTCCTTCCGGTTTTTTTCTGTACGTTGAATATTTTGTATCCGTGTGTTTGTGATTATATATATATATATATATATATATATATATATATATATATATATATATATATATATTGATGATTTCTTCGAAGTAACACGGAAGTGTTGAATAAAAAACTTAGACAGTAACACAGCACGAGAACACATAAAAAGAACACTCACAATAATATCTTGATAATTTCGACGGACTCGAACTCCGTCTTCTTCGGAAGATAAGATATGACTGAGGAAAAGGGTACGTGGTGCAGAGAGAGTAGCGGACGGGGGATGGCGGAAAAACAGGTAGTGGGGGAGGGGTGAAGGAGAGGTATGTGGAGGAGGAGAAAGCGGAGCGGAGAACAGGTGGTGGGAGACGTGTGAAGGAGGAGGTTATGGAGGGGGAAAGGGTGGCCAGAGGGGAGCGGAGATGGATTAAGGAGGATGCGGAAATAGTAACAAGCGACACAGAAAACTAACAATTCATCCACAGATACCACAACACCCATGACCAAGGCATGGTGAGTTGGTGAAAGCTATAACTGTGACATTCCAAAATATTTCATTAATTTTGGTGGTAATAGAATTACTGTAGTGGTATCCAAATATTGTTAATGGAATGCCAATTCATCTGCATGAATAAAGACCTATGGTGAGATTTTTAAAAGAGAAAAGAAGTATCTCCTTCAAAGGCATGACTCGATGACTACAGAAAGTTTATGTATTTAACCTAAATGAACATAGTATATTTGACCATAATGTGAAAATGTTGTCAAAGTCAAGAGTCTATCAAGCCGGGAGCGCGATTGACTGGAGAAATGCAAGGTCAATCGCTAAAATGTGCTGTGATAGACCGCTTGAAAATACAGTAACATTCGCGTATAACTCCATAGAGCAATCACATTATTACGCATGGTATGGAAGGGGAGTTATCCCAGGTGAACCATTCTCCATACGCGCTAGACAATTCCCCGAGTAGCGTGCAGAACATTCTTGAGACTCTGCCACTCTACCGTATGCGCCTCAATCAGTTGTATTTCGAATCTGACACCAATCCCAGGACACGGAGGATACCCTGTGCCTGGAACGTCTGGCTAGTTTCTTTAACCTCAAATATCCATGTCCACGGAACCTGCGTCCTCCGCTCTCCCAAACCCTACAACTGCTTGCTTCAGAGGTACTCGTTTTGCACTCCGTTTATCAAATGCAGCCTGTCTCACGGCGGATGGGTTTTTGCACATCTCAAAAAGTTTCAATTCAACGTGTGCTGCGCCACCTTCTGTGTGTCGAGGGAATCATTCACTCGTTAGCTCGGGTCTAGGGGAATTGGAAGTATATGAGGCACCGGTCGGAATCACCACTGGACACAATACGTAAGCTTTATCCTCGTGAAAAGTTCAGTTTATATGTTTTTATTTCCGTAAAGATTAGCGATACAAGAATATATAAATTATTGGAAAACATAAAGGAAATACGGAAATCCCGTTTTAGGATTAGCTCCTCTCCGGGATCCTCGTGAAAAATATAATTTTACTATTTACTATACACAGAGAAAAAGCAGTTAACGAATATTTTGGTTATTGAAATAATTTCAGCCAATTAAACAAACTGGGATATAGTAACTATGAGTTGGTCAAATTGGTTCTCATTTTCCGTTTTATTTCTTCCATCCACAAATCAGAAGAAGAGGAGTCTTCATGCAGTTATGCTGATGTCATCAGTTACCAGTCCGCGAGAAGGTTTCCTGCCGGATTCCGTCGGTGAGTGAAATGAAATACTTGACCTTCACCCTCAGCTAGCTGATCAAACTCTTACTATTTTTTTCGGTCCCTACCAGAGAACGTAATTCTATTTTAAAAAATGGATAATTAGACACTGAATTATCTCTGGTTAAAGATAAATGATTTTACGCATATCAAATTACGGAGCTATCAAGATATCCTGTTTTTCCTTTTCTCAATCCGGTTTCCCTAAGATGAAACCAAGATTACGTATCTTTTGGCCACCGACTTATTTACCCCTATACACTGAGGCTGGGATATGATTGATGAAATCGCCGTAGTATAAAATTATTCCATTCATCTTACGATATTCATCCGTTCTTACTCAGAACAAATAGTCAAAATAGGGTACTAACTTTGAGATAATCCTCTAAATGATTTCCATGTACACAGACAGGGTTTGTAAAATTACTATTCTTTCGTTTCTTTCGTTGCTGGTATATAATCTGTAGGACGCTAATTATTTCCACATATTTATGCGTTATATTTTCGCGTATTTGTGTCTCAATTGAATTTCGTTGTAGTGCTCGATTCTTGGATAATGTCATTTGATTCTCAAATTGCCACTGCAGCTGTTTTGACTCCGTAGTGAAAGGCAAAATTATAACGAATGGGAAAGAAGACCGTCCAGTCTCAGAGCGTATGAGGTACAAAGTGAAATCTAGAGCCCATGGAAGGAGTCTAGGGATTATTCTTGTCTGATGGTCGAGAATGAATGGGACCCATAGGTACCATAAGAGTGTCTAGAATGTGTGTGAGTGGAAGAGATAACATCATTGACACGTGTTCATGGGAAGGTCGGAGGGAAGCACTGGAGTCTTACACTGATTGGATAGTACGATTGGTAGTAAGATATGCTTAAATAGCATCACTGCGCCCCCGATGGAATGTGAAAGAGAACATTTGAACAGAGAAAGAAACCAACAATGCAGTGAGTAGAAGACTTTTATTTCGTCTCAGCAAAGGATAACTCCCAATGCATAGTTCCGTATGAGTTCTCTTCTAGTTTCTTAAAGAATTGTCACATTCTAACATCATAATACTTCCTTTCTCCTACGAATTATTCCTATTAAATGTTCTAAGCATAAGAAAAAATCGAAGTTACTGCAATAATTATGGCATTTAAAAGGTTTCCTTTATTACCGTGACATCTGTATTGTTACAACTAATATGAGGGGAAATCAAATGAAAACTGAGCACCTGCTACAACAACCTGTCCACGCACCAACCAGGACATAACTCAAAAAATGCATGCGCCTGTGACTTATCACTATGCAGTTCTCCTACCACAGCGATAGAGGTATCGATACGGCTGCTTGTCGATTGCATTTTGGTGCCTATCACCGAGATGACATCAAAGACGTCGGGTTTTAAGTATATGCTGGTAGATCTCTTGAAGGTAGATTCATAAGTATATATATATATATATATATATATATATATATATATATATATATATATATATATATATTATTATTAGGTAATCTACGGGTTAAGGTAGGTTTTTGGATGGACACAACTATGAAATAAATATTTTGTAACTCCAAACAAACCCCAATCGAGCAACCTAATCTACATCAGGTCCATCTTCATCTCTGCGTACTTCTTTCCTCCCTTCCCCCGTCCAACATCCCAATCATGTTCCTGCCCTTTCCTCACTTGCCCAACATTCTCCCCTCTCTTACCTTCTTCAACTTTCCACCACCGCTCAATACGCCTTTGATCCATTTTTCCTGCCTCCATAGGATTTCCCTCAATAAACCCCTCTCCTCACCCACCATCTCTAGTACTCCCTCATTTTTTTTCTTTTCGGTCAATTTCACCTTCTCCATTCTTCTCCACTCCGACATTTCAACAGCCTCCAAATCTACGTCTATCCTCCTGCTTCAGTGACCACGTTTCCGCGCCTTACATAGCTACGCTCCATATCAGAATTATTACGAGTCGATGCCTTAACCTCCCTACTCAACGTCCCCGTCATCAACTCCCTCCTCCTTGAGAAAGCCTCCTTGCCTAGCGCAATTCTTCTCCTTACGTCCCTACTGCTTTGACCGAATTGGTCCAAAACACTTCCGAGATGTGTAAACTGTTCTACCTGCTCAATTTTCCCCTCATATTTTAATGTTTAGCTTAGCCTTTTTCTTTCTGGAAAATTGCAAAACCTTTGCTTTATTAATATTGATTCTCATTCCATATCTATCGCACTAAACCTCCAATTCACTCAGCAATCCTTGCAACCCCTTGGCTGACTGAGCGACTAAAGCTTGGTCATCAGCGAACCTCCAGTTCATCCCACGCCTCTTTAATCATCTCCTTGAACAGCACTGGTGATAATGGGCAACCCTGCCTTACACCTCTTCATAACACTGCACATCCGGACTCTCCGTTCCCCACTCGTACCTGAGTAGTCCGAGACATGTGCTGGTTGCGGATCAGACTCCTGTCCTTCTAACCCATTCCTATTTTCTGCAATACACGTATTAATTTTTCCCAATTCATTCTATCAAACGCTTTTTCGAAATCTACAAAACGGGCAAAAACGTCCTGATTGTATTCTGTATTCCTCTCCATTAGTGATCTCATTATTGCAATGACAACACGCGTACCTCTTTTCTTCCTAAACCTTAACTGATCATCCCCTTAATAATCATTGGCCCAATTCTCTATCCTTTTGTTGATGATCCTGAGAACAACTTTAGCTGCGTGGGATATCAAACTTTTTGTTCTGTAATCGTCACATGATGTAGTCTTTACCTTTTTCGGAATAGGAACTAACACTGATCTCACCAAATCTTGAATCAAGAATCAGTCTATATAAAGTCTTTTTCCCACATTTCCGTAAATATTTTAATAGTTCCACAGGAATTTTGTCTACCCCACGGCCTTATTTGCTTTCATCTCCTTTAATGCCCTTTCTATTTCATCGTCGAGTATGCCTGGACCTAAGCTATCTTCCTCTACGTCATGTTCCTTTTCTAAGTCTAACCTTGTCGGCCTAAGTTCTTTACCATACAGTGTTTCTATATACTATATTCCTTCCATCTCTCTTGGATTTTTCCTAGTTCAACTATTTACTTACCCCACTTATCTTTAACTGTTAGCACAGATCTTGCCTTCTTACTTCCCGATAATAACTTAACCTTGCTGTATTAAGCAAAAATTTCACCGTTCTTCTGTAAACTTTCCATATCCTCGCATTGCGTTTTCCACCATTCTTCCTTGGCTTTATTTGTGGTCCTTCACAATTTATTATTTAACTGTTTGTACTTCATGTTGCCTAACTCTGTGTTTACAGTTTTCCATCTTCTTCTCTCATTCATTTTTGCAATCATCTCATCCGTTACCCATGGTTTCCTTATCCTTTTCTTGTTAACGACTCCTATAGTGTCTTTTGCGGCTTCCGATAACCCTTGCTTCACATTCCCATTTTTCTTCGACAGTATTCACTTCTTTACCGTCATCCATCATTTTCTCTACAGACTGCTGATACCCCTTCCTTCATAATCCATTTGATGCTTCTAAATTTTATTTCCTAACCAGCCGCCCTTGCCTTATCTTCTTGAAACGGACGTTACATTTCATTACAACTAAATTGTGGTCAAGGTTTACACGTCCAGTAGTTGTGTGGAGTTAACCGTACGGCGAGAGATGGGAGGTGCGAAACCTAACCTAACCTTTCTAACAGATCTGAGATGCTATCAGAGGATAGCCCTGCAGTATCTGAAGCCCCTACCTCCTCCCCTGTGAGAGCAACACACAAACATCTTTTTGAAACGGATGTTATACTTCTTGACAACTAAATTGTGGTCTGAGTCCGCATCTGCTCCTGGGAAACTGTGCGAATTTATCACACTGTTCCTAAACCTGTGCCTAACCATAATATAATATATGTGATATCTTTCTGAGTAACCTGGCATTTTGCATGTATTCCTACGCCTTTTGTGGTGTCCAAACCATGTGTTGGTGATGACTAACCCCTCTCTTCTTCAGAATTTATATGCTTACTCCCCGCGTTCATTCCTCGTGCCTAACCCATAGTCCCCCACCTCACCACCATCTCTTCCTTCGCCTATCGTCGTATACCAATCCCCCATCACTATCAAATGGTTCCCAGCGGGGACACACGCGATTATATTCTCTAACTCATCGTACAACCTATTGACCTCTTCCTGCTTGTGGTTGCTCGGTGGCATGTATACCTGCACAATGACCAAGTTCGTCGGCTCTGCTTTTATCTCTACGAGTAAGATTCTATCAGTTGCTTACTCAATGTTGACTACGTTTCTTCCTATTCCTTCATTTAATATTACGGCAACGGAATATATCATTCTATAATTATCGCTCCAGAAATCGCTGCTATCCTTCCATCTCACCTCGCATAGA
>CM073775.1:20857022-20909141 GCA_037158775.1 Hetaerina titia | reverse complement strand
GTAGAAAATTTTGAATGGATGGGTTTCCGTGATGAGGGTTTTTTTTCCTGCAGGCATTTTGCGGATTCTTTTGTTCAGGAGGGGTTTCAAATATCCTCGTTTGAGGAAGGAATGGTGTAGTTTTGAGAGAAATGTATCACGGAAGAATAAATGACTGCAAATTCGGTGGCGGAGTATGAAAAGGGAGTAAGAAATGGAGCGATCGGTTTGAAAAGGGGGAAAATAGTTTTGTGAGAGATTGTTGTCGGTTGATTGATTTTATATGTAAAGACGCCATCCAGTACGCCTGGACCTTAGCTATTCTTATCTACATCATATAAATATTTATGTGTACGTACGTATTTTTATCAGCAAGCCCACTTTAAATAGATACCTTGACATCGTACACTCGCTCTGCTGAAACCCGAATATCTATTAAAAAATAAAATTGTCCACCCTTCTTCAACCGATATTACTCTCCACGCTACAAGAGTAAAACATCCTGCAAAATGAATCTATGCACTACTTACTCTTCTTGACTACATAAACTAAATGTATGCTTAAGCTCAGGGTGAAACAGAATAAAACCCCTGATTTGACGGGTAAATTGTAAAAAAAACCAGAAAAGACAATTAAAAAAGGATTTTATTTCAAAAAACTACATTTAATGTCATTTTTTTCATCAGATTTTGAAAATTATTTCATCCAGGTAATGACCTTGGTGGGCGATGCAAATTTTAAGTCGTCCCAAAAGGTTTTTGAAAACTCTTCTCAGCATACCTTGCGTTATTCCAGCGATTACATCTGTAATTAACTTCTTAAGAGCAACAAAGCTCCTTGGTCGAAATTTGTAAGGCTCAACTTTTGGATAGTCCCAAAAAATATCACATGGGCTTTTATACCGGGAGCGAGGGGATCATAGACTATCTCCTTGTAAGGTGATAAGGCGACGGGTAAATTGTTCTTACTGGTTTTGGGGTGAACGACAGGCGGTATAGACCCGTGGCACCATCCTGTTGAAACCAAAGGGCTTAAATATCATATTCCTCAACATACTCTTCCATTTTGGGGAGTAAAAAGTTATCCAACATCTCGCAATAGCGCACAGAATTCACATTAACAGATGAACCTCGGCATTCAAAAAAATAAGGCCCAATAATGCTAATGGAGGACAAAGCGCACCGCTTCATTGCTTTTGGGCAATGAAGAGACCTTAGGTGAAGTCCGGGACGGTTGTCAGTCGCCCAGTAAGGAACATTTTCCATGTTTACTGAGGCAAAGAGGTAAAAAGACGGTTCATCACTAAACCAAAGAATAGTTTTGGATTTTACAAGTCGTTAAGATTTCATTACAAGCATCTGCATGTTTATTTAACCCTGTCTTCTGAACTCAATTCTTGAAAAACAGCACTTGTAAGGGTGTAAGTGAAGGTCAGAGTGTAAGAATAGCCTTACCGTTCTGAGCGATATTCCAAGAGCATCAGCATGTTTTTATGCCGAACGCAATGGTGATTATTCATGGAACGCTACCATTGCAACGATGTTTCCAAGTGTCCGCACACTTTTGGGTCGCCCAGCTGGGTTTCTAGGATGTGCAGATCCTATCACCGGTACACTAGTAATCTATTTCCTAATGGTTTTAATATCAGGAACCCTTCATGATGAGTCAAACCAAACCACCTACGAAAAGTCTTCTGTGTCGCCACTATACTACCATTGTTTTTGATGAACGTTTCTACCGCCAAGTCTCAATGCTCAACTGACTACTGCATGGTAACAACTAAAAATGGCGTTGTTTACCCCAGCTAACGCTACCACTCGTACCTGTGAGCTCTTATGTTATTTTTTGAAGCTAGAGAGTCCACTCTGCTTCACCCTGGACCTATATCAGTTGCTCTATGTCATTAGTATTGTCAACTTTGCCACTATTTCGCTGTTTTTTCAAGTGCGCTGAAGGATTCTGAAAAGGCTATTGGCCTCTCGGCTCATGAATTCCGTAAAGAAATACAAACCCATTCCTAGAGCAATGCGTCCACATCCCATTGGTGGCGAGTAGGTTCAAAGAACTCCGAGATCTCTGAAAGGGCATGTCACAAATATATGCGGAACGAATAATAATTTTGAAGTGTCCATCCGTTAGTCACGTCTTCCGCGATTCATTTCCCGAAGGATCCTTGACTGTTTACGTGCGACGAAGAGTGAAACAATAAACTCGATGGGAGACATCAAATGACACTGGGAAATAACATTTTTAAGGGTAAGCTTTGTTTCTGCTGTAAACTTGCAAAACACGGAAATTGTTGGCATCAATTAATAATTTACTTTCACTCTGTTGAATACGTAAAAACCGTAATAATTCATCATAAAATGAGATAAAAAATTGTAGAATTGCTTATAAAGACTTGGTGTGTTAACAGAGAAATGATAACCTATTTAGGGAAAAATCTTTAGCGGTTTTTTTCCCCACCATTATTTAACGAAATACTTGTAAGTTTTACTTTATTTGAAATGTTAGAAGTTCAATTTCTTCTGAAACAGTTTTCAGCAAATGATCAAAACTATTTAGGAGCAGAAGGGGTTGGTTAGTAAGTGTTGACTAAGACGTATGCATAGAGTACAAATTAGAGCTCAAATGATTTACCCGAGTATTGACTGCGACCGGTGGACGTAGAACACACCCTTTTATAAGCACTATGTCGAGTGTATTCAATTCATTCCTGCCCGAGGGGCTAATTAGATTCCCTGGACTATCTGCGACATTCCACCTTGCACTAAAAAAATATCTCCGTTTGCATTTTAGTACGAATTGTACAGAAACATCACCCTGCAATGTGACCTCTGGTCCTTTAGCCGAATTCTTTTATCTACTATTGTCGTGATGATTAACCAAAAGGGCCCTTGACTGAGAACTAAAATTCTAACCGGGAGCGCTGTTGAAAAGAAATTTTCAAAGCACAAGTTTAAGATGATGGAAGGTAATTGGTAATTCAATGAAGAAATGAAAATCAAATTGCAAAGCTTGGAAAAGAGAAATCAGAAAATCTAAGAAATCTAAATATTTAAGAAACACTTAAGACTTACAACAGATATATAAAAAGCTGTAACTGCACGTTTACGATACGCTTCCAAAGTTACACAGTATACATTTTTTTATAGTACATTCTATATTATCGAGTTCTGATTGTGCCATTATCGTCACGCAGTATGCCACTTCCTTGAAACTATTTCCTTATCACTAGAATCTAGTATCTCTATTTTTTTAAATTTACCATTAAATCAGTCATATTATATTTGACTTTAAGTAACATTATGCTGTGTAAGGCTTTTTAAAGTATTCATTCCCTGAAGAGAAAAACTATCAAACGAAGCAAACCTTTTAAAAATCTGGTTAGTTTAGCTTCCTCAACTTCAGTAAAGTATGTCAAATAATAATAATATCAACGATGGTATTGTTTAAGATTTGACTCCAAAAAATAAACATTTTTCATAAATACCAAAGGTTTAAATATTTTAATTTTCGTCAGTTAACCGGTGACCAATGCATTCATGACAACTGCTGTTTTAATAGGCAGTGTTTATTATTTTAGTCTGATTATAATATTAATGATCATAAAAATAGTGCAACCAAATAACTTTATCAATACAAATTCACCTTTAAGTAAGCCTAAATTCTTTCATTTCCATCAATGTAGTGTATCCTTTGAATATGGTACAAGCATTTTGTGACAAACGGAATGGGAGTTTGGCAAATGAAATTCAGAAAGCCTTGTCAGACCATTAATTTATATCTTTTGCCCAAATATCGTTAGCATTAGTATGGTTATGCCTTCCAATGGGAAACTCTTCAGTTGATGAACTACAGCATTACTTTTCCAATAAATTTGGTGCCGCCCAAAGTATTGATTGTTTTAATCAATGATTCCACAACCATGCCTATTCTATTAGTATGGGAGTTCTGCAGGATTCAATATTGGGACCTTAATTTTATTTTGTTATTTATTAATGCTTTACCATAAAAAATGAAAATTACTTATGATAAAAAATAATTTATTTATTAATGATTTACCAGAAATAAATAAAAATGACCAAAGCATTAATACCATAATCTTTGCAATTTCTAATAAAAGTAATCAAAGACTTCTGGATAAAACACAATATGTTTTAGACAGTGTCTGGAACCAGTGCTATGACTGCAAATTTAAATTCAAATCTAAAAAGACATTCATCTTTGCATTTAATTAAGCAGTATTGCAAGAGGATAAAATTTAAACCCTAACAATGAAAGGATTAATTGTGCATCCAATACTTAGTTTTTAGATTTATATGTTCAACAAATTGGTGCATGGGATATTCATGTCAATAATCTGTATTCTAAATTGCACACTGTGATGTACACTATTAGGTTCCTGTATAACACATTGTCTTTAGAGGTACTGAAACTTGTCTATCATGCAAATTTTTACTCCAGTGGATCATATGGAATAGTCTTCTGGGGATCATATGTATGCATGTTCCACAAAGTTTTCTTAATTAAAAAAAAGTCATGAGATGCATAGTTGGGGCTTCTTATAGAACATCATGTAGGCCCATATTAAAAAAATTAAATGTTCTTACTATTCCATCCATGTATATATTTTCCATTTCTGTTTTCATAAAAAATGATAACCATCTCATCCATGCAAATAGTAAAATTCATTCACATTCAATTAGAAATCATCACCACATCGACAAAAGTTACTATAAATCAGCAATTTCATATAAAGGCCCAATGGCAATAGGACTAAGAATTTATAACACATTGCCACTAATTGAAAATAAGTGATAAATCAAGCTTAGTTTCAAACTGAAACTCAAGATCTTTCTCCTAATGAAGTGTTATTATTCATTGATGAATTTTTAAATGATAAGCAGTTGTAATACTTTGTTTTCTTATTACATACTTTAATGTAGATGCTCTTAATTTTACTAAGCATGTTTAGTGTGTAGAATATCATTATGTTGTACTTCTATCAGTACAATTAATCTTAGTGACTACAAAATCAATATTTAGCTCATTTGCCAGAATAAGTTCTACAAAAGATGTGAAGTTTCTTTGAAAGGTATATATTTCTAGGAATAGTTATGCATAGAGAAATCTGTCTTATGCTGGCTTTCCTAATAGTTTTATTTTTTAAATATATGGCTGTTCTCCACTTCAATTCCTTACTTCTTAGCAATGGCTGAAAGGCATACATAATGTAATACTTTTCTGACTCTTTTCTTTTCTGTGGTGTTAAAAAGTAATGATCTCCAAAGTTAAACTCAAAATGGCTTTTATTAACTGGCTACAAATAAATAATATAAAACACACTTCATTCTTTTTAATTGAATGAGCAATAGAAATTCTATGATGATAATCCTATTTTCACATTCATAACATTCCGATTCATATTTTATCCATCTCCATGCATTTATGTTTCAATTTATGAAATAATTGTGAGAAATCTTTTCAATGTTATCTTTATACATTACCCATGCATTCAAAATCCACAACCATGCCTAAAACATTCAGTTGAGAATAGATTTGGATCAATTTCACTGGGGGTTGACTATCTGAGATGTTACATTAGCTCCTTAAATTGACTTTAATGGTAAATGGTTTGGGGAAAAGTACAGTTTTTCCTTCAGGCAATTTTGTTGGTGTTGGGTGGCCATCAGGCACTCTAAGTGAATACCGTTGTAGAATTGCAGTGAAGAATAGAAATATATTGTTTCTTGCCAAAGACTCTCCAAGGCATACCCTTTTTCCTGAAAGTAAAAGTAACACCATTAAAAGATTAAATTAGTATCTTTGAAGTGATATTAATGCAGATTGTATTTGTTTACCATGATAAATCAATGAAATATGTCATTACATTGATGTTACAGACATTCCCTTTATTATATAATGTATATGCTATAAAAACCTTTGTTTAACACTTAAGTTGACCAATTGAATTAAAATATAATTCATTGGTGATATTAGATATCTTGTCAAATATAAAACACTTATTGTGGTGAAATGTCTATGACAGTTATGTTTGAAATGCCAGTCGGTCAAATGAGACACTTTTGGAAGTCAATATCTCATGGCTAAAAGACATGAGGATCAGGATGGTGCAGTGGCTAACGTACTGGCTTCCCACTGAGAGGGCCTGGGTTTGTATCCCGGGGATGGCAGATATCTTTCAGTCGTTACAATGGGACATTCAACTGCAGACCCCTTGGCACAATTTGATAAGAGAAGGCTAATGCTGATACTCTCCATTCCATGCTTCTCTCCATCTTCCTTTCTCATCCATTCCTAATGGCGCAAATGGCCTTAGCTGTGGGTCACCTTCCCTAAAACTACTAATACTTAATAAATTCAAACATATGCCTCTTAGTTGAAGTCACATAGGTACAGCCCTGTACAATTATGCAGTGTAATTGGTTCTTCAATTTAAACTCATGCAATATGATATTACAACAAAGCCAAATATTTAGAGGATGGTCATAATTCCATTTAACCATGTGTATGTGGTATTCTGGTTTCAGATACAGAGACAGTTGCAGTACATAGGTTATGGGTTGGAGTTTATTTTGGACTTACGAGTGGCATTATCCAAATGAACTTGTTACCCTCAGAAAGTAGCAGATTTTAAGAATCTCCTAAGGGACCATTTTCATATATGAAAAATATAATTTTATGACTTATATTTGTATGAAGATGGGTGAAAATCTGAAAAAATGTGTGATAAATCACCCTAATATAGAGATTTCCTGCAGTCCTGCTGTAGATATTTGATTGCTCAGTAGTTGATCTGTGTTGAAAAGTTGCTAAAAACAAATTAATAACCTTGATTGTAAATTTTATCAATGTCAAACATATTACCCAAGGGGGCTGTGGGCTGATCCCATCACCCACTGTGGGTTTGGCATTATCCTCAGTTTAGTCATTCAATGTTTTTATTACTGAGTGGATATGCCACCTAATCCTCCAAAATTGCAGGCAAAGTTTCCTGTTAAGTCTTAATGACACATTGCCCTGTGATTATTATAATTACTATTGGAGAATTAAATAGACATAGAATGCCATCCAATATGGACTTATCCAGGTTTACTTGTCAGAAGTAATTCAGTATTTATTGCTTTTCTTGTATCTTGATTTTACAAATCATAATGAAATTACAATTCAGTGTGAGGGGAACCTAATTACATTTTTCTTTGCAAAATATGGCAGGGTGTTACTTAACGAATTTAAAATTAGGCTTCTTGATATTTCCAAAATTTTGATATTCAGAATGAAATATATTGTTTATTTTGAATAATAAATTGTTTATTAGATCATTTAATTGGAGATATAAATTTAGAAGTGTCAAAATATTTTTTGGGAGGTTATTTCGGCCACAATTTTGGTTCCCCACAGGTTATATCTAATAGATTTTAAGTAGAATACTACAAATAGGTTGTTATTATTAATACTTTACTATTTTCATATAAAATGTTTGACCAGAATTTAAATATTGAGTATTTCAGTATTGCATTTTTAATTGCATAAAATGATATAAGAAATGCTTTTTTACATACCTGCCCCAAATGGCATTAGTGCTTCACGCTGTACCTGTTCACCATTTTTCCGCAAAAATCTCTCAGGAATAAATTCAGCTGGTGATTTCCATAGCAATGGGTCATGATGTAAACCATAAAGGTTAAACAATACCCTTGTACCCTGAAAATAAAAAAAAAATAAATAGGTAGTGCTTGCAGATTATTCAAGTTAAGAGAATATTTATCTTTGCCAGGTTAATAATTGTTAACCCATCTCTAATAACAGAGTTTGGTAATATTTATAGGCATTGCACCATCAATTTGCTTGAAATAAGGAAAATGAATATAGTTTACAGAGGTTTCATCTCCTGAAATTGTATAATTTAAAAGTAATTAATTTTTCTGAATAAATCTTTTATGACAGTTAAAACTCTCTCTCTCTCTCTATATATATATAGATATATATATTATTATTAGGTAATCTACCGGTTAAGGTAGGTTTTTGGATGGACACAACTATCAAATAAACATTTTGTGACTCCCCACCTAGCAAGCTAATCTATATCAGGTCCCTCTTCATCTCAGTGTACTTCTTTCCTCCCTTCATCCCATCCAACATCCCTATCCTGTTCCTACCCTTACCACGCTTGCCCAACATTCTCCCCTCTATTACCCTCTTCAACATTCCACTACCGCTCAATACGCCTTTCATCCATTTTTCCTGCCTCCATAGGATTTCTCTCAACAAACCCCTCTCCTCCCCCACCATTTCTAGTACTTCCTCATTTGTTTTCCTTCCGGTCCATTTCACCTTCTCCATTCTTCTCCACACCCACATTTCAAAAGCCTCCAATCTACGTCTATCCTCCTGCTTCAGCGACCACGTTTCCGCGCCATACATAGCTACGCTCCATATCAGAGTGTTTACGAGTCTTGTCTTAACATCCCTACTCAACGTCCCCGTCATCAACTCCCGCCTCCTTGAGAAAGCCTCCTTGCCCAGCGCAATTCTTCTCCTTACGTCCCTACCACTTTGACCGTATTGGTCCAAAACACTTCCGAGATATGTAAACTGTTCTACCTGCTCTATTTTTTCCCCACCTATTTTAATATTTAGCTTAGCCTTTTTCTTTCTGGAAAATCGCATAACCTTTGTTTTATTAATATTGATTCTCATCCCATATTTATCGCACTGAACCTCCAATTCACTCAACAATGCTTGCAACCCCTTGGCTGACTGAGCAACTAATGCTTGGTCATCAGCAAACCTAACCGATTTTACCAATTCCCCTCCGACTTTCATTCCTACCTCCAGTTCTTCCCATGCCTCTTTAATCATTTCCTCTACATATACGTTGAACAGTACCGGTGACAATGGGCAACCCTGCCTTACACCTCTTCCTAACACTGCCCATCCGGACTCTCCGTTCCCCACTCGCACCTGAGCAGTCTGAGACATGTACAGGTTGCGGATCAGTCTCCTGTCCCTCCAATCCATTCCTATTTTCTGCAATACACGCATTAATTTTTCCCAATTCACTCTATCAAACGCTATTTCGAAATCTACAAAACAGGCAAAAACGTCCTGGTTGTATTCTATAGTATATTCCTCTCAATTAGTGATCTCATTACTGCAATGGCATCACGCGTACCACTTCCTTTCCTAAACCCAAACTGATCATCCCCTAAGTAATCATTTGCCTTACTCTCTATCCTTTTGTTGATGATCCTGAGAATAACTTTAGCTGCGTGGGATATCAAACTTATTGTTCTGTAATCCTCACATGAAATAGCCTTTCCCTTTTTTGGAATAGGAACTAACACCGATCTCACAAAATCTTCCAGCCAGATTCATTCCTCATAGATACTACGAATCAGGCCATACAGCGTCTTCTTCCCACCTTTCCCTAACCATTTCAACATTTCTACAGGAATATTGTCCACCCCCACAGCCTTATTTGCTTTCATCTCCTTTAATGCCCTTTCTATTTCATCGTTGAGTATGCCTGGACCTAAACTGTCTTCTTCTACGTCATGTTCCTTTTCTTTGTCTAACCTTGTCGGCCTAAGTGTTTCTATATATTCCTTCCATCTCTCTTGTATTTTTCCTGGTTCAAATATTATCTTACCCCATTTATCTTTAACTGTTAGCACAGATCCTGCCTTCTTACTTCCCGACAATAACTTAACCTTGCTGTATAGAGCACCAATTTCACCCTTCTTCTGTAGACTTTCCATATCCTCGCATTGCGTTTTCCACCATTCTTCTTTTGCTTTATTTGTGGCCCTTCTCAATTTATTGTTTAACTCTGTGTACTTCATTTTGCCTAACTCTGTGTTTACATTTTTTCATCTTCTTCTCTCATCCATCTTTGCAATCATCTCATCCGTTACCCATGGTTTCCTTATCCTTTTCCCGTTAACGGTTCCTATAGTGTCTTTAGTGGCTTCCAATATCCCTTGCTTGATACATTCCCATTTTTCTTCGATAGTACTCAGTTCTTTACCGTCATCCATCATTTTCTCTACAGCCTGCTGATACTCCTTCCTCGTTAATCCATTGACTGCTTCTAAATTCCATTTCCTAACCCGCCGCCCTTGCCTTATCTTCTTGAAACGAATGTTACATTTCATAACAACTAAATTGTGGTCAGAGTCTGCATCCGCTCCTGGGAAACTGTGCGAATTTATCACACTGTTCCTAAACCTGTACCTAACCATAATATAATCTAACTGATACCTTTCTGAGTCACCTGGCATTTTCCATGTATACCTACGTCTTTTGTGGTGTCTAAACCATGTGTTAGTGATGACTAACCCCTGTCTCCTGCAGAATTCAATTGCTTTCTCCCCGCGTTCATTCCTCGTGTCTAACCCATAGTCCCCCACCTCACCACCATCTCTTCCTTCGCCAACCGTCGCATTCCAATCCCCCATCACTATCAAATGTTTCCCTGCAGGAATACTCCCGATGATATCCTCTAACTCATCATACATCCTATCGACTTCTTCCTCCTTGTGGTTGCTCGGTGGCATGTATACCTGAACAATGACCAAGTTCGTCGGCTCTGCTTTAATCTCTATGAGTAAAATTCTATCTGTCGCTTGCTCAATGTTGACTACGCTTCTTCCTACCCCTTTATTTAAAATTACGGCAACCCCTCGTTGGCTCTTGTCCCCGCCGCTGTATATCACTCTATAATTGTCACTCCAGTAATCCCCGCTATCCTTCCATCTCACCTCGCAGAGACCTAAAACATCTATATTACCTCTTTCCATCTCTCGCTTAATATTTTCTAATTTGCCTCTCCTCAACATTGTCCTGACGTTCCAGGTTCCTATTCTAACTACTTTCGCCTTCTTCTGAGTCTTCTGTCCTGCTGCAGTTATTTCTTCCTTGCAAGGGTTTCGTGGGATGACGACCGCGGAAGCCTTGCCTCTCCCGCTGCCGGGCACGACACACGGCCTCTTGGGCCGAGTCCCGTAGTTGCCAGGACTCAATTTCTCTATGTTGTCCATCATTATTTTCTTGGTAATAAGAATTGAGGTGGTTTCCAGTTGCCTTCCTCAATAGTGTTTTTAACGTGACACCATCACTTAATGGCCGCCCCACTGGGGTCAAACGCCATTGCAGCCGCCTCACTGAGGAACAGACGCTGCGTGGACTACCTTTCGTCTGGCTCCTAACCTTCGACCTATCTGGCATGGGTGACCCTTCCAGGAGTAATTATTATTACTCCCGCCAGCACAGCTCTAGGGGTCATCGGAACACACAAGCCCTTCCACCACGACCAGGTATATATATATATTTTTTTTTTTTAGGTAATCTACCGGTTAAGGTAGGTTTTTGGATGGACCAAACTATCAAACAAACATTTTGTGACTCCCCACCTAGCAAACTAATCTATATCAGGTCCCTCTTCATCTCGGTGTACTTCTTTCCTCCCTTCATCTCGTCCAACATCCCTATCCTGTTCCTACCCTTACCTCGCTTGCCCAACATTCTCCCCTCTATTACCCTCTTCAACATTCCACTACCGCTCAATACGCCCTTCATCCATTTTTCCTGCCTCCATAGGATTTCTCTCAACAAACCCCTCTCCTCCCCAACCATTTCTAGTACTTCCTCATTTGTTTTCCTTTCGGTCCATTTCACCTTTTCCATTCTTCTCCACACCCACATTTCAAAAGCCTCCAATCTACGTCTATCCTCCTGCTTCAGCGACCACGTTTCCGCGCCGTACATAGCTACGCTCCATATCAGAGTTTTTACGAGTCTTGTCTTAACATCCCTACTCAACGTCCCCGTCATCAACTCCCTCCTCCTTGAGAAAGCCTCCTTGCCTAGCGCAATTCTTCTCCTTACGTCCCTACCACTTTGACCGTGTTGGTCCAAAACACTTCCGAGATATGTAAACTGTTCTACCTGCTCTATTTTTTCCCCGCCTATTTTAATATTTAGCATAGCCTTTTTCTTTCTGGAAAATCGCATAACCTTCGTTTTATTAATATATATATATATATATATATATATATATATATATATATATATATATATATATATATATATATATATTTATATAATATAGTTTACGGGTCGCGGTGGTCTAGCGGGTAGAGCGTTGGACTGCTGACCAGAGGGTCCCAGGTTCAATTCCCGGGCAAGTCACTTTGGGCACCTGCAGCTCCACCCAAGCTAGTTGATTTTTCGGGTACCAGCTCTTCCTGGGAAACCATAACTGTAAACACAGGGAAAGGAACTGGCCCCCCTACCCTGATGTGTGAATATTCACACGCCGTCGGGCTTGGTACATGGGTGAGCTCTACCATCACCTACTAAACCGACCTTCGGGTTGATTACTGTGTTTATGGTTTTTTTTAAAAATATAGTTTATATATATATATATAAACCATAAACACAGTAATCAACCCGAAGGTCGGTTTAGTAGGTGATGGTAGAGCTCACCCATGTGCCAAGCCCGACGGCGTGTGAATATTCACACATCAGGGTAGGGGGGCCAGTTCCTTTCCCTGTGCCGGTATATATATATATATATATATATATATATATATATATATATATATATATATATATATATATATATATATATATATATATATATATATATATATATATATATATATATACTACCTTGATCAAAAGGTTCCCGGCATTTATTCAGAAAATTAAAAATACAAGTTTATTCATCTAAATCTATATTGTCCCCTTCAAAGTAATCCCCATCGACTGCAACACACTTATGCCAGCGCTTGATCCAATCCTCGAAAAAATTTTTATATTCGGTTTTCGGTATGTCCATCAGTGAGTGCTTCCTGCGATTTTTCCATTACTTCCTCTCGGCTGCTAAAACGCGTTCCCCGTAATGGTTTTTTAACTCGATTGAACAGAAAGAAGTCACAGGGAGCCAAATCAGGTGAATTCGGTGGCTGTTGGATATTTGTTGCATTTTTCGTCAAAAAATTACGAATAATGATAGCACTGTGCGACGGTCTCTGGTCTCTTTCGGCGAATTGCTTCACGCAAACGTCTCATAACGCCCAAATAATACTCTTTGTTTACTGTCTGGCCTTCTGACAAAAATTCATGATGCACTACACCGTTGTAATCCATGAAAACCGTCAGCATTGCCTTCTTTTTTGGCTGACTACGACGTGGTTTTTTTGGTCTCGGCTCATTTGGTGAACGCCATTCACTTGCCTGATGTTTGGATTGCGCGTCGTACTCATAAACCCACGTCTCGTCTCCAGTAATGATCCTTTTGATGAATGTGGGATCGGATTCAGCCTCGCAAATCATGTCTTTTGCGACGTCAACACGGTCTCTTTTTTGCATGAAATTGAGGTCTTTTGGCACCAACTTTGCTGCTACACGACGGAAACCCGAATCATTAACCACAATGTCTTGGGCGGATCCATAGGCAATGTTCAAGTCCTCCGCTATTTCTCTGATGGTTAATTTGCGGTTATTGACCAACATTTCTTTTACTTTATCAATTTTTTCACCGACTTTCGATGTCGATGGTCTGCCACTGCGTTCATCATCTTCGATTGACTCACGACCACTTCTGAACCGCTCGTGCCACTGGTAAACGACCGTTTTTTTTAGAGAATCGTTGCCGAAACACTTTTCCAACATTTCCAACGTCCGTGCGCCACTAAATCCGTTTTTTATGCAAAATTTAATACAAGTTCGTTGTTGCAAATTTAAATCTATTTCTGCAATTGTAAAAAATCGCCAACACACACAGAGATAGATGTACTCTTGGCTACGTAACTTTTGCAAAAGTCAAGTTATGACACTAAGATTTAAAGGGAATATCAACAACAGATGTACCAATTTAACAAAAAAAAAAACAGAACTCAAATCGGAACGATGGGAGCGCCACACGGTGGTTATTCCGGGAACTTTTTGTTCAAGGTAGTATATATATATATATATATATATATATATATATATATATATATATATATATATATATATATATATGTATATATATATATATATGTATATATATATAGTTAGTCACTTTCTTGGAAAACCCACGAACGTGTACAATAATGTAAATTCACTAACAGTCATAACAAACACAGAAACAAAAACACACAAAAGAGCGACTCACTGGTTCTCGAATTTTCGGTGGTCCAACCACCTTTCTCAAGAGGAATTAAGGGAAGGCAGGGCAAAGTTGGCACTTGAGTAGGTAGACAACATTACTGGAGGTACACGAGGAGTAGGGAATTGGTGGGAGAGAGTTAAAGAGCGGGTGGGAGAGGGATGGGATTCTGGTTAGGAAAATAGAACCCTACTCAATTGCCAACTTTGCCCTGCCTTTTACATTGGACAGTGTACCACACCCCTCAATATTAGAATCAATAATCATCGAGCCTCATGCAACAATTCCTCCCTTATTGGTATGCTCCCAATCCCCAAACATGCCTCCGAACACAACACTGCCTTTGACCATCGTTTTAAAGTATCCGTCTTAGCATCCCTCCCACACTCTGACCCTCCACTGAAACTCAAAACATTAGAGCTAGCTTTCATCTGGCTCTTGGATTCCTGGAATCGCCCAGGTATTAATATTAGACATTAATTGCCCCTTTTATGCATATAATTTCATCCCCCTCCGCCCCCAACAACTTCCATATCATCCCCACCTTTTTTAAAATTCCCGCGCCATACACTACCCCTCCAAACTCCTCACCTCGAATGCCTTCCCCCCCCCTTTTTCCCTCCTTTTCCCCTCTTTTTCCCTCTTTTCCCCCATTTTCCCCTTCTCCTTCCTACCACTGCTTTCGGGCCCTCCTCTGCCTCAGTTCTGTTCCTAATTCCTCTTGAGAAAGGTGGTTGGACCACCGAAAATTCAAGAACCAGTGAGTCTCTCTTTTGTGTGTTTTTGTTTCTGTGTTTGTTATGACTGTCAGTGAATTTACATTATATATATATATATATATATATATATATATATATATATATATATATATATATATATATATATATATTGATCATTTGCTCCAAGGACTTCATGGTTAACTGAAACCATGCGCAGTAGAAAATATTATGTATAGATTTTTTCAATTACATGCATTTAGTCATATTATCTTTCCAAAGAAATAACTTTTTTATCGTGTAATTAAAGGTGTGCTATGATTTCCAACTAATTTTGAGGCCATTTTGATAATATTGAAGGTAAGGCCATAAATATGATTTTGAAATAACCACCAACAGTTGTAAGCTACTTATTTATTCTAAGGCTCTGCAGTGCTGCAGAAGAAGATTCCCCATGTATTCTCATCTAGTGTGTCCTTGAGAGGAGACAAAATGTTGAGGAGGGATTTTGGGACTACCCAGTAAAGATTGAGGTTACATTGCAAAGGTCCGTGTTTCTGAACACACCTGAGTGATTGAGTGAATGAGGGAGGACTTTTGTTCATCTGTTTTAATTTTTGTTTGATAGACGTATCCCTGCCATAGAGGAATCCTTGTAAAACCTGTACAATTGAGTGAGTGAGATTCATAAATGCCTAATACAGCTGAGTGAAATTGGGCCTCTTTTTTCTATTTTTAATTTTTTTTTTATATTGGTTTTCATTCCTGTGTGAGGACTACAGGTCCCTGGCATAGGAGTGATCCTTACAAACCCTGAGTTTTCATGAATACATTTCATGGGTGATTGAGTGAATGAGGGAGAACTTGTGTCCATCTGTTTAATTTTTGTGTGTTAGACGGGTCCTTGTCATAGAGGAATCCTTGTAAATCCTGAATAATTAAGTGACTGTGATTCACAAAGGTCTAATGCACCTGATTGATTGAGTGTTACCAAAAGTCCTTTCTGTTTCATTTTGTAATTTCAGTGTGATTGTAAATGTAAATACCAAAAAGTTTGAGTATGTGTGATTCGCAAAGGTGCCATTTTCCCAACACACCTGAGTGATTGAGTGAATGAGCATACATGGCTACCTCCATTTTATAATTTTGTATTCATCTATATTATTGATAGATCACTACCATCGGAGGAATCCTCATAAACCGTAAATGAGTGAACGAGTGTTATTCACAAAGGTCTAACACACCTGAGTGATTGAGTGACTGTGAACGTGAACTTGGGGCTATTTTTTTATTTTTTTTATTATTTTGGTTTTCATTCCTGGGTGAGTATTGGCATGGGAGAGATTCTTGCTGCCCGGATTGTACATGAATGCGCTTCATGATAGTGACTGTTATACCTTAACAAACCCTAGTAATTGAGTGGTTATGTTTGTTTCCTTATTTATTATATTTGCATTGTTTGTGTGTGATTGAGGTACACCAGGGTCACTGTTTCCCAAGCATACCCAAGTGACCTAGTATGTTTTTCCAATCTTCCTCTTACTTGTCATTTTGTTTTTATCTCTCTCCTTAAACAAACCTAGTGCCAATCAAGTTTAAGGTCTCGGCTATGTCGTTGCTTTTTCTGGGATGAATATTGTAGGTGAAAACATGGGATATCTCTCTGGGCAATGACCTTGTAGAACTCATCACAAAATTGTACTAACACAGGCTATACGGCTGTGGAATGTATTCAGCTCCCCCAGCTGCAGCCTAAGACCCAATGCATTTAACTAATTCACAAAATATCCCAAGCAAGTCCTAATAAATGGAATGTAAAAAGAGACTACTTGAATGTTATACCTTAATAAAGAAGAACTTTCCTCACTCCCAACCAACTTAATCTTGCTGCTTTTATTGTTTTGGTGTCACAAGCATATTTGTTGTTTTCTGACACCCTACTATCAACATTATCTCATATCTCTTTCCAAAAGTTTCAATACACTTCTGATCATTTTATTTTGCTGTGCTTTACAGTATTTAATCCAAATTTGTAGTTTGAGACTTAATTTTTCCAAGATACATTATTATGCAGGTTCTTTATATCATGAATCCATGGGAATGCAATTGAGGTGGTTTCATTTTAACTTTATTTAATAATATTTTTATCATGATACCATCACTTTAATGGTAATATCTGACACTGGCGATGAATGCTGTTACTTTCTCTGCTCTCAGTTTCAGAATATGTGCTTGGAATGTATTTTGTTCGTCTCATGCCATTCCAACAACATCATATCTTCTAGGTGCAGTGCGTTTAGACCAAAATTGAATACCTCAGATGAAATCCATAAAAATGAAAAAGTTTTGCTCAAAATTTGCTCAAAGTAAGGATATACTATATATTTGTATTGAATGCAAAAAAAAAGTTTAAGAGTCCTTCATAACAATTTGTTGTCATTGATTAGATGATACTAAACTTAGCTGAATCAAGTGATCCCTTCACTCAAGAGTGGTGCATATATATTCTGACTAAAAATTGCATAAATATGGATTAAAAGATTGCATTGTAAAATGTAGGATCTTACAGTTGTAAATGTGAATTGGAATCTTACAAATACATCTATGTTGCTAAGCAAACTACTTGTATTTACCTTGGGAATCTGATATCCTCTGAAGTTGATTGAAGTTTCTCTTGGTTGAGGACTGTGAGCCAAAGCTGTGGGAGCAATGGAACTGTATCGAAGAATTTCACTGATGGTTGCATCAACATAAGGAAGCCTGAGAATCCAATTAAAAATGATTAGTACGCCAAAATAACTTGTTAAATCTAAAAATGCATTCTGATTAAAACTTGAGTAACCATTGAATGAAACCAATGTACTTCCAATGACTCCACTGCATAATTGGTAAAAGTTTACATCATCAATTTTATACATATGGAATCCTTCTGAAACCATTTCTCCAGCATTAATTTCTGTATTGCATTGATGGAACATTTGAAATAAGTAAATTGAATTATTCATTGCATACATAGGCCTGTCTTCTAATGATGGCAGTCTGTCTTTGCCCACTACTTCATCTAGCTCTTGCTGAACTTTCCTTTGTGCATCTGGGTACAGCACCATGTAAAGCATTGCAAATGACAGTGTGTTTAATGTAGTGTCAGTGCCAGCCACAAACATCTCTGCACACACTTGCTTCAGCTGCCTCTCTGAAATTAAAATTTATAACTAAAAATGCTAAATTAAAAAAAAATGTTTTCCATTACAAGTACATACATTTCTTTTAGTTATTTAAAAATAGCAATTGACAAAAATAGACTGATGAATACAAGTTCATTTCATTTACTCTTTTCCCTATTAACTGTTATGATTATTTTAAAATACTCATCAGTGAGCATACCATTGAATGATGTATGTTGGTCATTCTTCTGCCTCTCAATTTCAGATAAATAAATATCAATGAAGTCTCTTTTGTGGTCATAATCAATGGTTTTTCTGTGAGCATCTATTTCCTCCTGCCAAAAGAATGAATATCATTTCCAATAAATATAATAACATACATTTCCTTTGGATGGCCGTAGTACTGGGGTAGAGTGTTGGACTTCTGACCAGAGAGCTCAGGTTCGATTCTCAAGCTCTACAGTCACCCTCTCATAAGCCTCTCCGGACACCCTCATCTTTAACTAAACTATGTGATTTTTTTGGTACTAGATCTTCCTGGGAAACTATTATTTACACAGGGAAAGGAATTCTCTTGGTTGATTACTGTGTTTATGGTTTTTGCATATCCTATATTCCTTCTTTACCATATTCATTCTCTGCATGGATTTGTTTGTTTGCTAGAGGGATGCTACTTCATTAGTGTTGAGGTAAAGTAAGAAAAGCCTAATAAGGGATGTGACCACCCCAAAATCCCTTCCAAATGCTTGGATTGTGTATCTTCCATCTTTGATACACCCTCCCCCCTCTCCATTTCATGCAATGACCAACTGCCTGGTGGTGGTTTTAATACCTATAATTCTTATGAATGATAACATTTATTTTATACTTGTTGGTTTTCCATTCTGGTAATTTTACTCTTGTCGCCTAAGTTCCTTCTCCAAGATTAGATTGGTGGGGTCAAATGTATTATCATCATCATGATATGTTTAGTTCACGTTGGGATGAGGAGAGAACTGCTTTAAAATGTTCATAAGTTTTCCTTCTCATCAAGAGAAATTTTTTGGTTTTCATTTGTGGATTTTGCTTTAAAAAGTACCACTCCCAGGAACATAAGTGTGCTGCAAGAAGAAGAATGACGTGAATTTTTTGATAGCAGTGGTAAAAGATAACAAGATTTGGGAGGCAAGTCAATATGATGTTATACAAACCACTGCAATAACGAATCCTGTCATATGACAGTGCTGAGCAATTGTGATGAAATTTCATTGCTGGCACAAAATTCATTCCTTTCACTAAATATTTATTTTTAATTGATGTTTCCATAAAATATCCTTTAGTTTAAGGAAGGGAACTGTTATTTTATCATAACATGACATAACTTAAAATGTTTGTCTTAATACTCATATTTTCCTGAATAAAAATAACTGGTGAAAAACGATGGAATTATAGTAAATAAAGGTTAAGTTACAATTGCAGTGATCTCAGCAAAATTAAAAAATAATAATTATTTCAATTGCACAATTATGATTCATATTTTATCCTTGCACAGATCACATTTCTTCCTGCACACTGACGGATAGAGAGTTTGTACATGCGAACAAATTTCTATGAGTCTATTATCAGACCATAGAAGATTATTACTACTTGTATTTAAGATTTATAGAGGTCATTTAAGCAGTCTATAAAAATATATATTCACTTAGGATAGAGTGAACAATAGAAGATATTAGGTACATGGTGGTGTTTGCATAGGAGAGGCATATGAAGTGAGACGTATGAGTGGAGAAAGAGTTAGTTCACTTTTGAAAGGTATGTAGGAGAATTTGGTGGAATGTAGGTAAGGTAGTAAGGGATGAAGAGACACCTTTGGACTGGGAAGAAAATTTTGCTATGATGATCTTTGGGTCCTGAGTTTTCTCACTCAGTCTTTGTGTTCTGTGTAAAATGGAGTGTGTGTAGACCCTATAATATCACTCAGACTGTGCCATAATTCTTGGTTTGACCCCTTCTCAGATATTAAAGTTGAAAATTATTGGTTATTATGATCTAATCAAGGCTCTCCCCTCGTGCCCACCACTGGAAAAAAGATAATAGAAAGAGAGGAGATAGTGTGAGTGCGTTTGAGTGCCGTATGAATGTAAAAATGTGTTAAAAGTGGTTAGCAGTACATCTTAATAAAGAAAGATTACCATTTATCTATGTAAGAACTCAAGTGCCCAGGAAAATGTCTATTATATTTTATAAAGCATGTGAAGTATCCGAGTATTAAACTTGTTTTATCATAGCATCCTATCATAAGTTATTTATCTGAAGTCACCTGAATTTTTACAGGGGAACTAGTTTATTCAATCTTAGCAATCAATGTGCTATGTATCATATATGTGAGTTTAACTAGACCTGAAATATGTTGTTCAGAATTTTGTTCAACCAGATTTCTAATAATAGTTGGTCCCCCCTCACATTAGGCTTTTCTTCTTTTTCTTATTCCAATGATTTAACTTGTATTTTTGTCATGTAAAGGATCCTGCCATAATCTATTACCATCTTATGAGCATTATAGGGTCGGTAAGGGTTATGCTGCCCCAATGCAACCTCCAAATATATAGTATAATATGCTAATGTCCAAATTCAGCTGATTTAACCTGGACTTTACCATTTCTTGGTGACTTTTCATTTAGGCTGAAGAGTTGAAAGAAAATGTAACCATAAAATATTGGCTCAGAAAATTCCAAAATATGACTAATAATTTCTTTTTTTCAATTAGATGCTGTTTTGTGGTTTCTGAAAAATTAAGTTTTTTATTAGAGCAAGTGAATGAGATAAAACATATTGTTCAGAACTTGATTACAGAGTTAAACGCAAAATTGTTGTGCTTGGATATTACTCCTCAGAGGATGTAAATGATTGAGAGCTGGGGCTAAAATGTGACACTTTCAGCAAATTTTCATATGAATCTGGGGCCATATCCTTATCAAACAAAATGAAACAATCCTGGTTTATCCATTGATTAGTTTTGGGGTTAATGGGTGGTATATATTTCCATCCTTGTACATTTTAGCTAGTTGTAATCCATCGAAAAATTATTTTGGTTGATTGAAATATGACATACCCACAGAGAAATGATCCAAAATGATTTTCACATTATATAGTAACTAAACTTGATGTCAATGAGTTGCCAAACAGTTCATCCAAAGGGTGTTAATGAGTTTGATTCATAATGACCACAGAAATATATTTTTAGTTTTCAGCATATTTGGTAATTCTTACCATGAGAAATTTGTGAATAGGTGCCCGAGAGGATACCATATTTGAGAATCCTGTAATGTGAGGGAAGAGCTTAGCCAAAAAAGGAAATGACGACATGATATTTCCTGCTGGTGTGCCTAATTGAAGTAACTTCTGCACTGCAATAATAAGTTTCTTGAATTCAGGATCTCTATGCTCGTATCTTTTTCCAGCTATAATATGCCATAGAACATTAATACTTGCTCCACCTAGAATGTCATGGAAATTAACCTGTAAATAACAAAAGAAGGTCCATTATTTTTCCACCAATCATCTTTGAACCCCTCGAATATTTATGTTTTGGCACTTACAATATGCCGATGACACTAACCATGTTATTAATTTTACTTTTACAGGCTTAGGATATGATTATGTGTGTAGTTTAATAAAAACATGGAAATCTGTTTACAATTAAAGTTAAAGAAAGTCAACAATCCTGTGTGTAACATTTTTTATCAATAAACCTTTTATAAACTTTTTAATTGTTTCCAAAAGAAAATCCCTGACAATTACAGCAAAAAATTAAATCATTTAATTGAAAACCTCTCAATGCCATTTAATATACTAACTGTGTGTAAGTGATCTGAAAACATTCCGACCTCAACATGAAGATGAAATTGGTCTTCAAAAAAAAGTTGAGGAATGAGTTTGTGTATGCATTGAAAGGACTAATCAAAATTTCAGATGTTTTATACAGTTTTTTTGACTATTGTTTGAGTAAGTCGTCGTGAATGTTTTTGTGAAAATGAAAAAAAAAATATCATGAAGCTGTCATTAAATAATTTTTTTTGTCAAAGAAAATATGCCTCCTTTAATCAAAGATGAGTTTGACAGTGTATATGGTGGCTCTTTAACATCATTTATGACTGTGAAATTTTGGATAGCTGAATATAAACTTGCCTTACAAGCTTGGTCGATGATGAGCGCTTTGGACAACCAAAAACTATGGCAACCACCGATAACATTAAAAAATTTCACCAAATGGAACTGAAAAACTGTTGAATTTAGAGATTAGAGATAGCAGAGGCTTTGGCCAAACTAAAAAAATGCATTTCTCATATATTAAACTGAAGAATTCAGTGTGTATAAGCTATCCATGCATTGGGTGCAAGGTTTGGTCACTTTAGAACAAAAATTAAATCAAATAAAAATTTCCAACTCTCAGTTGGAGCACTTCAAGGGAAGTGAATAAGATGTTTTACATCAATTCATGACTCTAGATGAATTTTGGATCCAACAGTCTAATCCTAAGATGAAAGTGCAGTCAAAATAGTGGACTGCAAAGGGTGTGTCTACTCCAAAAAAGGCTATGATTTCAATCGGCCTGGAAGGTGATGGAAACTGTTTTTGGGAAAATCATAATGTTGTGCTCATTGATTATCTGCAAAAAAATTAACAATGATGGAAGTGCATCATTTTATTTTAGAGCATTTTTTAATTTTCTGAAGCCATCATATTTGGCAAATCATTTAACTTAATATTTTGAGTGGATTTGTCCAAAGACTCACTTAACTCAAGACTCAAAACTTAACATAACTTTTGGATCCCTCTCCTCCTTCAACTACATTTTCCTATGGCAGCTAAATCCAGTGAATAATATCACCATTTTCAAATGGCTTGGGACACAAAGGCTAGACATAGTTATTTGAAGGTTGGAAAAAGGGTAAGTTTCTTAGCATTTGACTTTACAGGGACTAACTAGGATAAAATGAGTTGGGCCTGGACCCTCAGACATTCAGTCACACCCAAATCTCCTTTGTTTTAACTCTTTTATCTGCATAGTTTTCTTAATTTTATCGAGAATTTCCTCTTTACATTATACATTTAGAGTAAAAATTAGCATATTTTTGCACTGTTTTCTGGGAGATAATTTTTAAGGAATGTTTTTCTTAAACTGTTTATAACCACTGGAACATAGAAAATGTGGACTTCAGTTTCTTTATGCCCATTTTTTTTAATTGTTGAGGTAACTTCTCTTGAAAATCAAATGTATCAGATTCAAAAGTTTGTATTTTTGTTGTGAAGACACCACAAATACTCAAATTTCATAACTTTATATCTTGTGCAATTATTTAAAATTCAGTAGGCATGAGTGAAAATTTTAATGGCAATTTATTTTCTTAAAAAATTGATTTTTGTGCATGTCATCTGTGCAATCATGTTGCAGAATGGTTGTATTCATCAATTTCAACTTATGCTGCAATGTGTCTTCAAATCATTATTCTTTGTAGGAATACATCTAATGATCATAATAAAATCATTATAAAACACTGCTGTCGAGGCAATTTTATATGTGGGTATGAATAATGATCAAGTGCAAAATATGTGAACTGAAATGCATTAGTTAAGTTTTAATATCTCCTTGTATGAAATTTGCTGAAAAGATCTACTTTTAAAAATATATATCTTAATGAACTTACTGGATTAGGAAAACCCTTTTTTTCTCCTTCAGATATGTCATCAATATCTTCAAAAACAGCTTGTATTTCCTCATGGGCTATGCTTTCCAGACTTCGTTTACCAAATCCAAGGTCACGCAAGTGTTGTAGGGTAAAACGTCTTTGAGCTTTCCAAGTCTCTCCTGAAGTGTTGACAATTCCTACGCATTAAGATGAAAAGGGTATTAATATAGAAAGCAGTGTCCATTTTGAGCATGAAGAGTTGCATCATTTTATAATAATTTTGCAAAAGGCTATGATTCCTTATGGGGAACATGTTTATCATGTCTCCTATAGCCAGCATTACCTCTAAGGTTTAATTTAGTCTCCTCTCACATGTATCACATATTGCTTTGGGCAACTGCCACTTTATTTAGTCTTGAGTTCTTCAGAAAATGAATCAAAATTATTTTGTTGGTATATAATTTTTTATCACATGCACTTCCTGCATTATGTCCTTTCATCCAACCTGGATTTGGTAAAAAGGGCATAATTTCTCTCTCACTTTTGCACAGAAGGTAAACCAGTATAGAGGCACATATCACAGGATGTCTGTCGAGTTGATTCAATATGACCAGTTTTTCAAGGTAATCATTGCTTACAAGTTAGATATTACTGTAGCATCATTTAACCTATGAACAAGTTATGATAATGCACAAAACATAATTGACAGTTATTCACATAAATCTCAGAATATTTATAAGGTAAACAATTTACCAAAATGTACCTAGATACCTCCTTATGAAAAAAAATTATTTCAGATGAGCAATGTAATTAAAATGCATAATTTGTTTATTCTGTCGGTACATTGAGACATACAAAGGACAGAATTGGGATTACCAATCTGGTACAAGGAAAGTATACTTTATGAAAATCTACATTTAATTTTGATGAGTGCAACTGTGCCCATTGATAACCATTCCTATAGGAAAAATGGATCTGCTGTTAAATCAAAAGGTCATGCATCTAAGACTTTGCAACAATAGACTGTTTTAATAAAATTCACGTTAATATGGAATATCTTTCTTCCATCTTATCTATGGCGTTTTAAAGTGGCATAGATATTCTTATATATTTCCATTCAATATGAAATATGAATTCTTTAATTTTCACACTGTTATTTACTCGTGTGGTATTATACTGATGGTGCTGACAATTATGTGAGTTGGAGGAGGAAATACATTTCAAAAGATTCTCGCAAATGATTGGGGAGGAGTGGAAAATGCTGAAAATAGTTTAAGAATCATGACCTTAATGGCCCCATTGAATGCATCATAATAAAGTAGTGGAAAACAAAAATGTTTGGGACAGCATTTGTTGTTATTGGAACTGCTCAACTTTTCAATCCATTAGTAATTAATGGCCATTAGTGGGTTTTGGCTAGGGATGAAAGTCCTTTCATGTGAAAGGGGTGTGAACCATAAAAACAGCCACATGGTCCAAGTTATTGTACCGTATTTGTTCTAAGAAAACTTATGAGCTGTTATCAGGTTCTTATTTCACACAATGCAACTTTGAGAAAATTTCTCTCTGGGACTTAAAAGGGCTTACAGTGTCACAGTTCTTATCTATGGTGTTATAAAGTGGCATAATATTCTTACATATTTGTGGTTTAAAATTTCTGATACTTCTATGTCCCTGCTTATATTTATATTCCGCTTATATTTCATTTGTATTGCCACCCATTGTCACCTTGTTTACTGCTTGCCCAGAAGCATTTTCTGTCATCAATGATCACGCCTGTACACTATGCTTTCTTCTGACTGGGAGTTACATATAGCAACTAATAAAAAATATTCCTGCCACACTCTTTCTTGTGCAATGTATCATTACAATTCTATGCAAGCCATTGTTTGATACAAGCTGTACAGAATTTTGGACCATGTGATAAGGATTTAAATTTTGTTTGATTTGTGCATAAATGATACAAAATCTTAAACGAACTACAATAAAAATTTCTTTCCACTGTTCAAAGATTCAAATGAAAATTCCTCTTTTCTAGACATTTTATTCATAGTTCTATAGCAGTAGTAATTGTAGCTATTAGGGTGGGCTACTGACAGCTGAGGTCATTTGTGCCGTTAGGGATGGATGGGAATGGAGGAATGGGGGAGAGAAATCCAGTGTCACCATTAGCCCACTCTTAACGAAAGGTGCCAAGGGGTCCACAGTTAACCTCTCATGTGATGGATAGTGTACTTAAAGCACTCTTAACCAAGCACCTCATAGTAGGGTTTGGGGTAACACTAAAAAACATCTGCCATCTCCAGGATTCAAATGTAGACCCTCTGGGTGTGAAGCCAGAATAGCCACTGCACTATCTATATTCCCAATGCTATAGCAGTCTTCCTGCAAGTACAAGAAGCTCTCTTGTGGGTTTTATTTAAGGAGATGATTATAACGTGTTGCATTAATGATATTTCCAGCTTTAATTAATTTCCACATTATGGCTTTCCAAATTTACACATTGTGCCCATGGCACCCATTCTATGTTTATGGAATAGTAAAGTTTTTAAGCTGTTCAAGAATCTTATGGCCACAGAACAGGGATCTTATAATGACATGTATCTTAATTGAAGTGCAAAGTATGTTTCAAGAAGAAAGGAAAGAATACACACCATGTTCTTTTCCCTCGTACATAATTTTGTGAAAGTAATTTCCTGGACGACCAGATAGATCATCACGGAAGCATGCCTCACGAATTGCATCTAAACCAGAGATCACCACGATAGGGGTGCTGAAGGAAAACAGCCCAGCCACATCACCATACTCCTTTTGCACCTTAGACATTACTTTATGAATCTGTCCTTCAGATGATAAAAATTTTGTATTTCCCACAATTGGCCATTTTATTGGACCTGAAAAAGATTTTTTTTAAAATTCAGTTAAGTGAAGGTTGTTTAGCATATGAAAAAATTTCCTTTTAAAAATAGAATTTTTGTTCCTTGATGAACAATGTGCTTTGAATGGAGTACTAATTGCATTATTTTTGATGAGACAAATGATTAACTGAACTTTGTAAATTTATTTCAATATTTTGCTTCAAGGACGGTGTTTTGGTAGGAATTGTAATTCTGAAAAGTGATGTAGATGATGATCCATTGTACTGAAAAGGGGGTAATGTAGCAACGATACTCAGGTTTTTAAGTTAGGTATTAAAAATTTTTAAATTAATTATTGCAGCAATTTATATTTTTAATAGGCGTCCGAATCTCAGTGTTCTTTCAGAAGTATTTTTTCCATTTTAACAGGTAAAAATGCTAATGTGTTTTTAAAATCCTAATTTTCAATATTTGCTCACAATTTGTTTATCAATTCTTAAACATTTTATCCCATGATGTTAATCATTTACCTGAGTTCAATTTACAGTTAATGTGTAGTTTCATTTTTCAAATTATTGCACCAAGTTAGAGCTATCTCATTATGTAAATTATTTGTTGAACCTTTTCTTCTCATTTCCTGGAAAACGTTATACATCCCACTATTATATGAGGTACTTAGTTCCCAAACAGCAATAGATTTCTATTCTTTTTCTTTCTTATTACCTATTTCATACATGTAAATCTTTGGAATGTCTTGGCTTGATTCTAATTAACGATCATATCTTGGAAACAGGTTACTAGATCCATTATCATTTATGGCGTCATCTAGCATGCAACATAGCTTCTTAAAGACATGTGTCCTTAGAATCAATTTAAAGGAGAGAACATATACCTGTCTTTATATGGGATCCTCATGAAGATGGATTACTTGCCCAATCGAATCGCGTGCTGAATAGAGAAGCTGGATATGTTAAAAATTGTTATGATACACTGAGTAGCATACAAATTATTTTGATAGTCTCCTCAAGAAATTTTTTCAGTTTAGCATAAAACTTAGTCCCGCAACGTTACTCGATCGTCGATGCCATATTTTTCGTGACAAGGTCGGCGCTCAGAGGTTTACAGTGACTGTCATCCTACCGCTTCCACAGTTTGGAGAGCACTGAGACCAGTTTCGTGACAGAGCTTAGTGCCCCCCCCCCCCACTTCAAGTAGTTTGATCCCACTTCAAGCGATAGGAGCAGCGGCGGAAATTTAATTGCATTACTTTCGCAACACAACCAGTATGGTCCAGGAAGTAGAAATTCTAACAAATGTAAGAAATTCTGTTAGGAATTTATTTAACATTAATATTCTGAAGAACAAATGTCCTAACCAATTTCTTAGTAAAATTCTGCATAAATAAATTGCATATCTTTAAGCACACATTTCTAATTTAGAGCAATGTCAAATATAAATGCTACATTATATAAATAATTTTCATTAGATTAAAAATAAAATCATCGACTTTGTTAATATTTCTTGTTTTATTTGGTGTCTGCGATTTTTTTAATTATGATTTAATTGTGGTAAAAAAGTTCAGTAAAAAGGCATTTTTTTAAGCTTCAAAGTTTTCATTAATTATGGTATTAATGAAATTATTCGTCACTGTGACTTAGTTTCTGATAAAATGTGCTATGCATGATTGGATCAACTCTAATGACACATTCCAATTTAGTCTTTGTAGTTGACAATGGAATTCTGTGGGGCGGCATCACTTGTGTCTTTGGTAGAGCTAGCAATGGGATTCAACAACACGGGTTCCAATGGAACTTAGTAACCGCTAAACAGAAATGACATCAGTTATATCTATGCTCACCTGGAGGATAATTTTTTGGCTTTGAAAAAAGTAGCCAAGAGAGAAGTAATATTGCCCCAATGAGTAAAAATACTTCCATGCCGAATTCCATCTCAAGAGATGTATTTACAGGAATTTGGTCGATGTTCAACTCCTGTAAAGAAAATCATGCATGCTGTAATTATCTAAGTGAGCCTAATTAAAAGAAAGTAGTGCGTACAGCAATGGCTAACTGACTGGTGGGCCTAAGTTTGATTTTTGGGGATCTTGGACAACAACGCTCAAGTAGATGTCAAATAACCAGTTCCATGGGTAATTAGAGCTGGCACAGGAAAAAGAATTGCTCTACCAGCGCTGAAGCATACAAATTAAATGCCCTTGTGCTTAGTGTGCTGTCGGCACTCACCCATCAAAGCTCCCACGCGGGGGTGTACGTGGGAGCGTATGTTGATCACTGTTGTGCCCATAATATACGTTTTATTCAAGGAAATCTGAAAGTATTTTGATGTCCTCTAATGTGTAATAACATTCTCTTGTTGTGGACGGAGTCTGTTATAATTATTTAAAACTCTTTCCTCGTTCACCCGATTCTCTAGGTATCGCATTTCTTACGCTGATCCTTGCAAGTACTTTGCTTTGAAAGAATTTTCCAAATAATCACTATTAACAGTGATCTACTGCTCAAATATAAATTTATGATGAATCTATATTCCACTGATAAATTTGTAATCATCACCTATAACTAAAATAATACCGTTAACGAATGATATTCTAGAATTTAATTGAATCTTAACCTCAAAACGAGTTTCTTTTACATTGAATACCGGATCCCAAAACTCAAATCCAAAGTCCTTCTTTAATTTTTTTCGCAAAATTTCAAGTACATATTTCAAATTTTGATTTTATTCGGTGTTTTCTTATTCCGCACAGCTATGCATGTGAAAGACCTTAAGATGCGATTAATGTCAAAATTAGCATAGCAACAAAAACTGGCGGGTACAGAGGGATACACACAGTTTCGGTAGCATTTTTAAATTAGTTACGCGCGCACTCTTGTTCGCATGCCTGAAGTAATTCGTTGAAAACTTTGACAAACGATACCAGAGGCTCAAAATAAAAGGCATTAATAGTTTGCAAAGGTTCTCCACCAACTTTCATTCTGTTTCCCAGTTTTCTCATAGCTCTTTAAACATTTTATCCAAGTAGGTTGAAAACCACGGGTGATAGTGGACATCTCTCTCTCTCTCTCTCCGCCACTCGTACCTTAGCAGTCTGAGACATGTACAGGTTTAGGATACTTTTTTTATCCCTCCAATCCATTCAAATTATCTGCAAGACATTTATTAATTCTGCTCAACACACTCTATCGAACGCCTTCTCTTCTCTTTTAAGAAACAAACATTTACAACTTGATTTTATTCTTTGCTCCTCTCTATTTGTGACCTTATATTCCGGAAATTTCTCTCTCTACTGTAATAGGTTTTTTTTTCTGAAACCAAACTGATCATTCTCAAAGTAATCATTCATCTTACTCTCCATCCTCGTATTGATTTTCCAAATATCACTTTAGCTACGCGTGAAATTACGCTCATTGTCTATATTAATTCCCCCATTTTGCCTTTTCTTTTTTGGGATGGAAACCAACACTGACATAATGAAATTCAGTACCGCAGTTTCTTTTCCTGTGTCCCCTATAGTATCCCAGTAAGATCTGGCACCCGAAATATCACGCATCATGGGTGAAGATGAGGGTGCTCAGAGGCCTCACCCGAATTCTGTTCCATTCCAGCAGAACCCAGAAGCCTCGGCCACTGGGCTATCACGTCCCATTAACGAGATAGGCCAAAGGTTAAACTCCTCCCTCATATTTCTCTCCTTAACCTAAAATATTCGGGCGATTTCTCTCTCTCCCATACTAGGGTGTTAATTTTATTTTTCGTGTTATATCGCTCAAGTGCTTCGTCCATTATTTTGAAATAGTCCTGTAGGTTTTTTTGATCCTCTACAATCGCTGCAATACCATATTTAGTTGACTTCTTCCCCGATAACCGTGAATTTTTTCTGCTTTTTTTACTTTTTTGCTACTTCTGTTATTGTCTCGTACAAACAATTGTAATACGCGGAAGAGTAGATTTTGGAGAGAGAGAGATCTTTGTCTAATTCTTTTATATAATTTATCATTTTCTACTTTGATTTCTTCATTCTTTCGAATTTTGGTGACTCGGTTCTTGTCTAATGTTAAGTGATTCTTCTATTGATGTAGCACAAGTAATACATACATACAAGTAATAGTATTGTTTCCAGTATATTCTGCTTCTATTCCACTCGAAATTTTCAAAACTCTTCAAAGTTCACGAAATTCACTAGCAATGGCATGTTGACGTGGCTTTGGATGCAAAGGTATTTACGTTTCCACGGTTGATCAAAAGGAGGGTTTCTCGTGTACATTTACTCAAGAAGTTTTCTCAGCTGTAATGCTCTTTCTGATATCGTCCACAATTTTAGGGATAAACGGAAGTTGGCCTTCCTCGTTGCTAAGTAAAATATTTTATGCACATTATTTAGGGATATACCTTTCGTGCAAGAATGCATCGCAAGATAAAGAGAATTGAATAGATTGGTTTTAAATTACCACAAGAGACATGGTAGCCCATTGGATAGAGCGCTGGGGTTTTGACCAGAGGGTCTGAGTTGGAATACAGGTGACGTCCCTGGCAATCCTCAGCCTCACCCAACATCTTCCTGTAAAACCGAAGGCGGCAGAGATAAAGGAACTGGACCCCCTTACTTCGCTGATATGCGACTTCCGGACGCCGCTAAGCTTAATACTAGGTAAGAGCTCTACACTCACCTATCAAATCAACCTTCTGGCTGAATACTGAGGTTGTTTTAAAATTATCCCAAAGAAGTATGTTTACAAAATAGAATATAAGCCTTTCCAGTCTTCCAGACATACCAACTGTATGCTACTTATTACGACTTCCATAGGAACCTTACATTCGCAGGTTTGTATTTCCCTTACTCATGTTAATAGTAGATGACACCTATGTACCGACATTCACTTCGTCTCTGAACTCGGCGGATTTGGCGTAACTATTGACGGAGAGGCTGTAACATTTGCGTGACTCACGAAGAGATGTCTGTTGTCTGAATAGAAACTTGTGGCGACTGTTCCTCCTAGTTGAAAGGGAAGCGCCTTTGAAGCGCAGACAGAGATCGATTCTCAGGAGCGAACTTCCTCCGGCAATCACAAACTCCCTCCTCTTTTAGCGAAGTCGCTTTGAGTGCTTTTACCCAACTCCAGCAAGAGACTCTCGGCGAAACAAAATAATTGGATGGCAGGATAGCCGTTTTGGGTTGACTCGCGCGCCTTGCGTTCTAAGTAAGAAAGAAGATCAAAATAAAAGTGACTGTCTCCTTCTGTCTTCCTTTAAATGTTTATCCCCTAAATATTTATCCTCAAAAGATCAAAATGCCAGAAGCAAAGCCGAACGATCCCAAGTTTTGATAAGTATGTACCACATCATTAACACCAGGGGAAAATGTTGGAAACTAAGATCGCAGCGTTTAGTAACCTTAAAATCGTTTTTGTATATGCCTTCCTTTTGTTAAATTTCGGGGAATGGAAGTTTTCCTAAACTATATAATCGAAATATTTCCAAATAAGGGAAATACCTTTGATAAAAAGACCGTCAGAAAATATATCTTGCGGTTCTTTTTAGGGAAGTTCCGTCCAACTTGCCTTTCCTTTCACTTCTTCGTAAGGCCAACGTTTTCCACTCTATCACAATCTTCAACATCCCATCGCCAATAAAAACGTCCTGATTATAGCTTTCCCGCCTCCTTTGGATTTCTCTCAACAATCCCGTTTCCTCGGTTGCCTTACAGTCCACTTCATCTTTTCCTTCCTTCTCTCCACCCACATTTCAAAGGCCTCCAATCTATGCCTATCATCCTGCTTTAATGACCATGTTTCCGCACCGTACAAAACCATGCTTCATGTCAAAGTTTTAAAGAGGCTTTACTTAACATCCTTACCTAAAGTTGACGCCATAAATTAGCTCCTAGGTGTGAAAGTTTCTTTGTCTATTACAGTTCTTTTCCTTATGTCTCTACTACTCTGACCATTTTGGCCCAAAATACTTCTCCACAGCACAGAGATACTCCTTCCCTTCAGATTTTATACGTGCTCTACGTTCCATTTCCTAAAGCGTCTATGCTGTTTTTTTATTTTTAAATCGAATTCTACTCTTCATAATTAAATTGTGGTCCGAGTCCGCATTCGCTCCTTGATAACTGTGCGAGTTGATCACACTGTTTCTTAATCTGTACCGAAGGTGATGCTATAGTCCAGCTGATACCTTTCTGAATCCCCAGATATATTTCATGTGCCCCTACGCCTTTTATGACGTCTAAACCAAGTTTGTGGTGATGAACCCCTTTCTCCTGTAGAATTCAATTGCTTTCTCCCCGCGGTCATTCTTTGTTCCTTAACCGTAATCCCTTATCTCACTACCATCTCTTCCTTGGCTCACCGTCGCGTTCCAACACTCCATCACTATAATTTTTTCCACTCATGAACACCCGCGATTATATACTCTGATCGTAAACCCTATCGACTCCATATGCGGTGGCATGTATACCGTGACAATGTTCATGTTCGTTTGTTTCGCTTTTACTTTCATTAATAATTTTCTATCCATCGCTTGTTTTTTCTACTGCACTTCAACGCACCTTTTTGTTTAGTATTATAGCCACCCTTCGCAGACTCTCTTCTCCTTTGTATTACTCTATAGCTATCACTCCAGTAATCCCGGCCACCCTTCCATCTCACTTCGCACAGCCCTAAAACATCTATATTTCCTCTTTCCATCTCTCGATTTATATTCTCTAATTTTTCTGCTCTCATCATTGTCCTAACATTCCAAGTTTTTATTTAGATTGTAAAAATGAAGACAAAAATGCTTGAATTTTTTTAGAAGTAGAACTGCAATTGGTAATTATTTTGAAATCGACCAGTTGGTAGGAAGTTTAAAATCCGGGCTTCGGAATGTGTGCATTCGCACAATTCGCAAATGCGGACAATGATTCTGCATTTGCCAAAAAATATTTGAAAGACTATGCTTGAATATTTGAAAGACATGCTTCTGATTTTATCTCAGAAATTTGACATATTTGCGCCAGAAGTATAAAGCTGTATTTTTTAGAAACGTGTGCTAATTTTAACAATGTAAGATTAAAAAAATGTAGTTGTTAAATTAACTTATCCTGTCGAACCAATCTCCGTTTTTTCATGCCTCTGTTCCTCCTTCCCCTCAAGCATATTTCATGCTCCCCTCCAAATGAATCCTGAGAGTTTACCTTCATTTGACTCTATGCCCTATCCTCGTTGATCATCCTAAACACTTACCTTCCCTCTTCGCTCCCTCCACTCATCTCACGGGTGCTTAAGTTGGATGCCACTAAATGCTAACAATATTGTACTCTTGATAATGATGGAAACAAGTCGCAACCGGTAAGGGGTTTAAATGAATGGGGAAAACAACCTTGTGTTTTTCAATTAGTATCACTAAAAAAACAGAAACTGCAATTGATTCTAGATATGAATTAGTAACTGCAGTAAAATTTAGTGCAGTACTTGCAATTAGTAGCGGACAACGATTGAAATGCTAGCGATAGTTTTTCTGCGAGTAAATGTGTGTACCATTTCCTCACTCAGAGACTTCGCTCGTTTTCAATGACGCGGTTGTATTAGTTATCGCCGTCGTATCTGCTGTCGCAGTTTGGAGTTTAACAAGCGCACGCCATTGTGTTATTAGCGCTGTTCAAAATTTAATTCTAATGCAAATGGCGATAAAGATTCCATTTAATTCTCTATTCAAAAGATTAATCCAAAGTTAGGATAACATTTTTATAAAAAGTATGCCACAATATCACCAATTTTGGACACATCACCATGAGAAAATGTTTAATCTAACTGCTGTATCGTAGTCAAAGTGCCCGTTTATTTTTTTGCGGTCAAACAAAAGCACGTATTGTTCGCAGTGATTGTCAGGAATATAAAATCATTTTGATAGAGAGGCGTACGACCATCACGGAGCATCCAAATCATTGTAGGGAAGGTGCATACGCTTAACAAGTGATGTGATGAACCATTTTGAATTTTACGAATTAACAATCTTTAGGTTGCTGCTTGTCTATTATATACATTCTTTGAATCGGTAATTTCAGTACCCAATCCATCTTGGCCCCATGTATAATACAATGACTTTACGACCTTAAACACTGTGCGTATTGGAAACATTGATAGAATAGACGAAGTGAGATACACATTTCTTTAAGTCATATTTTTGTGGTGTGGCTGACACTGTGGTTGATCTCAGCTTTGACTGATCTTTTTCCACGATATCTTCATGATAAGTCTTTAACTTCATTATCTTTTTCAAATGTACGGTGTTGATAAATGCCTCAAAAATATTTCATGTCCGTTTCAAACGCAAATATACACGAACAAGGTGAGATACGCGAGTGAAACGATGCGTGATGATGACTTAAAAATATAAATCTGGCAGATTCTTTGATTAGTGATTTCGTAGCCTGATCAAAAGAAGCTCCTTACGCTCAAATCCAATCCCAGCCAAAATCTAATCCCTCATGCATTTTATAATTTTTGGATCCCAAATCCGGTCTATTTTGCTTCGGCTACGAATAAGAATGATATCCAACGACCGCGCCAAATTCCTAGCATGTGCAAAGTATGCAGTCACGGGTTGAGTGTTTTAATAGGTGTTCCAGTGACCTTGGAATTGTTTTTTTCTTTTTCAGCCAGCTAGTCTAAATAATCTTCTTTGGTCCATAAATTGGCCTTAACGAATTCTTTTCCGTCATTACTCCTTCCAATCTTGCGTCATTCCCTTTAACTCCAGGTAGGAATGACTGCAAATATCCTTAATACTCCCTTCTTGGTCTGTCTCGCGCGTTGATACCTTACTCATGATCACACCCTCATATAATGTTGTTACCAGTCCACTCTGTCTACGAATGTGAGCTATCCGAAAGTCTTGAGAGAGAGAGAGAGATTGTTTTCCACAAGCAGGATGCCTCTGTATCAAGGGAAAATAGTCCGAGACAATAGAGGAACGACCTAGTTAAGGCCCGAATTTAAGTTTTATTTGGTATCCTGCCAGACCGAAATTAAGTGAGAAGCGAGGGGCTTACGTTAAGAAGAACATTCTCCAATAAATGTTTTTCACTCTCTCTATGAAATGTTCCCCTTTTCCCCATCATTCAAGAAGAATCCCTAATTTCGAATCCGTAGCAAGAAGATACTGTTTTGACGCGTTTTTTAACAGGAAAAACATGACAAAACAATCGGAAGTCACGGAAAATCCTGATGGCATCGAACGTTTTAGCATCTACTCGACGCAGATTGAACAACGTCCGCTAATATTTACGTTAAACGTCATTTATCGAGAGACAAAGTGTCTATTAATTTTGGACGAGGATTATCTTCGCTCGCGGTAGCGATACCCTTTGAGATAGCCTTCACATGAAATAACCATGAGGGATCACTTACCGAGCTTTCAGTCACGACCGGCGATCTTTCTGCTAGCCGCCTGAATACTCCGTGTGACACCACTTGCGCTTCCCGAGTGATTGAATGCGGGTGGGGGGGGGGCGGAGTTGGAGCAGCGACAGAACCCCCTGGCGGCTGGCTGGAGAGGAAGCCAGGAGCGGCCGACAGGCCGAGTCTCACCGTCGTCACATCTCAGCGAGGGGAGTTTGTATGCAATCATCGTGATAAGCGAGCGAATGGCTTTCGGCCACCGCAGCATGGCCTCCCTTATCTTTTGTTTCAATAACCTAGAAGGCAAGGACCTATGAGGAAGTGAATACCTACACAAACACGCGCTGGTCCGAATGGAATTGCCATCTCATGCTTAAACTACGAAAAATCCCTTAAGATTCTTTCCTCGAAAACAGAAATACCTTCCGTTCTTTTGCGGTATGATATTTCGTCAAGTCACAACTCTATCGTATCCTATGTTCGTATCTTTTTACTTCCACGGTTCCCGTGCGGAGGGTTTCAAGTACTTGATGAAGCCATTAATGAAGAATGGATGGCTTTTGAAGGTCGAATAAAACGGCGAACCTCGCTCATTATTAAGGTCGGCCGGTCATTCATGGAAGAAGTGAGTAACTCTTGTGATCCGGGACATTGGTGTCCAATCTTTTCTGTATTCTGACCACAATCACTCCCCAAAAATTTGATTAAGGCTGCGTTTAGAATGTTTTAGGTATTCATTAACGACTACGGCGCTCCCATACATATATTACCATAGATTAAAATAAAACATTTATTTTTGATAATCTAAAAGTTGAATATGAAGTTTTGGCGTGAACACCGAGGATGAATTGTCAATACTGATGTTGCTGTATTTGGTTTGATAAAGGTAGTGAGGATGAGAAGGGTCTGTCCGAGAGATGCGTGTGAATTCTTGCTTCTAATTTTACTCAAAAGTAAAAATATATCATGTTTATGAATCACAGGAAATAAGATTTCCTGTTGATTCCTGTATCTTTAAAACTATTAGTGTCTAGGTCTTGTTGCAGGAGAACCATTAATGGCACATAGTTTTCGCTAGTAGCGTGGATTTTTTAAAATTTCATGCTCAATTTATTTTTTGTTGAGAAGCTAAGATTGTCGCATTTTCGATTAAATGTCGGATTACCCGACTTGTTGAAATATAACATCTATTAGTTTTTTTCACTTTGGGGTCACTTGTTCAGTTCATGCAAATGAATTGATATCTTCTAACCATGCTCAGGCAGACATCAGTTCTCACTGCAAAAATCAGGTACTGCTTTTCCTTTTTAATTTGGCCGTAAATTCAAGTGGAAAATGTTACGGCATTACGTACAAAGGCAGGCTCCTCTCCATCACTAGTAAATGAACCAAAGTCTTGCTGCAATTACACTCCATTGAAGCAAATTACAATAAATCACTAAGCCTCCTGCATGACTCGGGAATAACAATCACCAAGATAGGTGAAGAATCAGCAGTGGTGGTTATAGGCTAAGATGAAGAAGCCAAGCATGAACTCAGCCACAGCAATTCCTATCAGCCGCTGCCCAATAACCCGCATGTAGGCTATCCAAAATACATGAAATTCCCTCAAAGATAAAAGAGCTAAACGAAGGGAACTCCCATACTATATTACCATAGAGTAAAATAATACATGTTTATTTTTGACAAGCTAAAAGATGAATATGAAGTTTTTGGCGTGAACACTGAGGATGAATTGTCGATACTGATGTAGCAGTATTTGGTTTGATAAAGGTAGTGAGGATAAGAAGGGTCTGTCCGAGAGACCCGTCTGAAACTTTCTTCTAATTTTACTCAAAAGTAAAAGTATAGCATGTATATGATTCACAGGAAATAAGGTTGCCTGTTGATTTTCATATCCATATTTCCATAGATAACACCTTAATAAAACAAAGGTTATGCGATTTTCCAGAAAGAAAAAGGCTAAGCTAAATATTAAAATAGGCGGGGAAAGAATAGAGCAGGTAGAGCAGTTTACATATCTCGGAAGTGTTTTGGACCAATACGGTCAAAGTGGTAGGGACGTAAGGAGAAGAATTGCGCTAGGCAAAGAGGCTTTCTCAAGGAGGAGGGAGTTGATGACGGGGACGTTGAGTAGGGATGTTAAGACAAGACTCGTAAAAACTCTGATATGGAGCGTAGCTATGTACGGCGCGGAAACGTGGTCGCTGAAGCAGGAGGATAGACGTAGATTGGAGGCTTTTGAAATGTGGGTGTGGAGAAGGATGGAGAAGGTGAAATGGACCGAAAGGAAAACAAATGAGGAAGTACTGGAGATGGTGGGTGAGGAGAGGGGTTTGTTGAGAGAAATCCTATGGAGGCAGGAAAAATGGATGAAAGGCGTATTGAGCGGTAGTGGAATGTTGAAGAAGGTAATAGAGGGGAGAATGTTGGGCAAGCAAGGAAAGGGCAGGAACAGGATAGGGATGTTGGATGGGATGAAGGGAGGAAAGAAGTACACAGAGATGAAGAGGGACCTGATGTAGATTAGGTTGCTGGATTGGGTTTTGTTTGGAGTTACAAAATGTTTATTTGGTAGTTGTGCCCATCCAAAAACCTACCATAACCGGTCGATTACCTAATAATAATTTCCATAGATAGAGAGCAATTAATGGCACATATTTTTTGCAAGTAGCGTGGTTTTTTTATTTCATGCTCAATTTATTAATTGTAGTGTAGCTAAGATTGTCGCATTTTCGTTTAAAGGTCGTGTTACACAACTTGTTGAAATATAACATCTATTGGTTTTATTCACTTTGGGGTCGCTTGGTCAGTTCAAGGAAATGAAATAATATGTACTAACCATGCTCAGGCAGACATCAGTCGTCACTGTAAAAATCAGGTACTGCTTTTCCTTTTTAATTTTGCCGTAACTTCAAGTGGAGAATGTTATAGCATTACGTACAAAAGCAGGTTCCTCTCCATCACTAATGAATGAACCAAAGTCTTGCTGCAATTATACTCCATTGAAACAAATAGCAATACATTTCTAAGCCATCTGTCTGACACTGAATATTTATTCTCCTAAACATTTGCCCTAAAGCACACGCCTGAGGAGATAGGACGGTGCAACCGTCTCCGATATACTAGGTAATAAAAATCACCAAGATAGGCGAAGAATCAACAGTGGTGGAAATAGGCAAGGTTGAAGAAGCTACGCAGGAACTAACTTATGCACATTAATAAGCATTTGGTCAAAAAAGCCAACGCACGTACACAAACATGCCTACTTGTACGAGTATGTACATGATGAAATTACAGATCTTCTTGTATAAATCATTAAATTTTGCTTTGTTTTGGTTCGATTCCCTTATAAGTGTTTTGATGGTAGGAAGAATGTGTACTTGAATTGTTTTACTGACAATGTCTATCTCTCTTATAGTTAACTTCCGGTGGTTAATCGACCAAAATAAGAGCTTTCAGGCTCGTATTTTGGCACCATAATATCTCGGTGTCCCCGGCAAACTCGAGTGCTTGGACGTAGATTCACACCTACAACTTATAGTCAATCAACATATTCCTGTCTTTCATCCTCGGTTCTCATCACCTTCTGGGCATTCTGAATAATACCAGAAAGCCTCTCGACACAAGCCGCATCACTGTACAGCGGAATTATCTCTTAGCATTTCCATCCTCTATGAATCAGGCATTGGATCTTGACTTAATTTCCTCAGTATAACATCAACCCGCCACACATTACTAATATAACTAATCAAATTCATTCGTAAAAGCCTTCCATTTCAATGGACCAATCTTCCTCGGAAACAAAGGAACAAGAAACGGAAATGGGAACCAGAATGCAAAAAAAACGCGGGAAAACTCAACTTGACTGTAATGGACCAATTGGATATTGAGGGCGTCTCTTGGAATCCATGAAGAATATTCTTCACTCGCTCAATACACTTACCTTGTACTTTCCTTTTTTTCTTCACCATTAGCTTCATCTTTATTATTTCCTTCACCCATATATTTCTTTACATAAACATCCACCTAAACAGCCAGAACCGCATAATTAGCTTTTTCCATGTTAAAAACACTAAAACACCGTGCCAGGAACCTATCATTATTGGAATTTGGAATTTTTACAAGTCTTCAATGTCTAAAAGGCGTACTAGAACCTTTCTCATCTAAAGTATGTTTTCGTTTATGCTGTACTATCGAATCTCCGCGTCTCTATGGGCTCATTAAACATGCAAACTTGGTGAAATGATAAGACCAATAGCTTCCTGTATTGGCGATCCACCTCAAAAGCTGGCCCGTATCTTGATATATCACTTTCGCAATGTGCCAAACTCAAGTCAAGGTATGGCATAAAAAATAAAGATAAGATTAAATGAATCGTTATTTCCCCCAAAATAAATACTGATCTGATTTGACATCATTAATCAGTTTAACTAGGTTCCAATCAACCAGTAATGAGACTGATTAACTGAAGACACCCGCAGTTTCTGGCAAGAATCTGAATAATTTACTATGACATCGAAAAATGCGTATCAGGAAACCTCTATGTAACAAAACTTTTTATCAACAGATGTATGATTTAGCCAAGGAATCCATGAATCACGTTGACATTTTAATGAATAACTTTAAGAACTTTTTAAACTTGAGAAATCGCTTGTTCAACTCTTCACTGTACTGGTTATTAAACTGAAACTATGTTATAGTGCTATGGAGCAATATCGATCACTGATTAGAAAATTTCACCAATTTTCCCAATATAATGCTTTCTAAAATCTCATTTACCTGCAATATTGGTGCCGAGTTTTCTTCCCTAAATGGCCGAGATTTATCCATTTCTCTCGTTGGTAATGGGCATTCCCCCATTTGACAAAAAACAGCCTCCCCAATCATGTTATCTTGACGGTTTCAAGACATTTTTGTTCTTGCTAACTAATGTCTCTTTTCATTGATTTATCGCCTTCTGTATATGTCAATCTCAAAAGAAAATTTCAACGAGCACTTTAAAATGATTAAAAGATTTTCCGTGGTAAATGTTTATCCCCCTAATTTAATTGATTAATGAATTGTAAATGAATGAAAAATAGAGGCAGTGGACCAATAACATACGAGTAATTTATTCAACCGAATGTAACCTTGACACGATGATACATTGGTGATCACGTACACATAGAGTCTAGATATTAAATCAGATTTTTAACATATGAACAAGACATATTTCAAACGTCTTTTATCTTGAGAAGAACCTTAATTGACCTCCTAGTGAACTGCAAAGTTGTTGAAGATCCAGTAAAGAGAAATAGAATTTATAACGTGATGGTATCCAAAATTTGCCTACTTTCAGAAATTTTAAAGCTAAGGTTTTAAAAATTATCGTGAGAGCAATAATTGTTTTGCGAAATGTTTACCTGAAAATTATCATAAAAATGATTTTATTGCTAATATTACTGGTTGATAGGAATAGACCTGATTTGAATTCTTAAGAATAGCTCGAGATTTAAAAAAGGATGCATGGCTCTAAATTCGCGTTGATCTACCAATTCTTGTATCTGCATCCCTCCTATTTTTGCGACGGTGACGTGACCCAGTTTCCCTCCTCTTTTCCCTTGTCACCACCTCTTCCACCCTTCCCTTTCCAATTATTTCCCTTCAGCTGTACATAATACCCCATTTCCTACGCCTATAAAAATACATGCAATAAAACGATTACTCCGAAACTTCACCTTAAAGTGATGATGGTTTATGAAAACTCGGTGGCATTTTGTTTGTTTTTTGGCGATGCTGTAAAAGATATACCTATAAATTTATTTATTTAAAATAATTCTTTGACACTAAAACACCCTAATCTCTAGAAACAACAATAATATTAAAAACCTTGAAGAATAAGTAACCCGTATTCATAAAAATTACTTTTCAGGCAACGGTCTGGTGAAATTATGACTTCAACTTTCATTTCAATTAATTCAATGGAAAATATTATATGATTTTAATGATTACTGCATATTTACGTACTTGGGAGATGGCAGCATTATATGCAATCATAGTCACTTCTATCAGGGTGACAAGAAAGGAGAAATATTAAATATGACTCTTCTCGAAGTCATAAATTTATGTATGTCACCTTGTTGAAAACGTAGAATAGTGATATGTTTTGCGTAGGCGGGTTTGGACTGTGTACCGTGCTGATGTAACAAGAGAAAAGTCGGAAATGACCTAGTTTAAGGTCAGATGAAATTTAGTTTTCGCATCTTTTTATTCCGAGATACAGTGAGAAGGGGTTGAAATAAAAAAATTAGGGTGTTGTTAGCGCTGCAAGTCCTCACCCTGCGCAGTCATATGTATCACACTGCCAAGAAATGTGCATTGTAATCTTCGCGCCAGTAACCCTTTTGGAAATTAATAACATTTCAAATGAATAAATCCATCAACCATTGAAACATTAATTATACTAACAAGGGCCGCCTATAACGAGAGGGATGCTGGAAGACTTAACAGGGAGAAAGGACGTTAAAGTGTGTTTACGTAGATTTGAACCTGTGTGGTAAACTCGCATGTTAAATTGAAAACTTGAATTTTTAAACAATATAGTTATGCTAAAATCTAGAGGAAGACGCTATACCCTTGGTAAATGGTGTTTTGAATTAACTCCGCACTTAGTGACGAAAATAAACAGCATGATGCGCCGCTCTGAGTTCGGTAGCAAAGGCTTAGCTGCGTTCACTCGCTCTCGAAAGGTTTTCTTCTACGCAAGAGAATAATAGCAGCAGAAAGAAGGAAGCAGGGAAAAACTGAAGCCAACCAGTCTGTAGACTGAAAAATTGATTAGATAAAAAGTCCAAACCGCAAAGTTTGTAACTAGGTACTTAGAACCAAAGGAAATGTTTTAAAATTTTGAATAATTGATTTCGATGGAAATATCTACTAAGCCATACCATTTTATTGTCCTAATTACCCTCCTACTACCAATTAATAAATTAAAAACAAATGGGCTTAAGTTATTTTTTTTGGTAATCATCATGATTATCTCTTGATCATTAAATAGGAGGTAAGAAACCAGTATTATATTCGTCCAGATAAATGCGTGCATACTGGAAAAGGGCATGCACACTACTTAAATGCCACATTTGGTGACGACTCATCTACATTAGCCGTTACATGTCCGAAAAATAGAACGCAAAAAGTAGGTAGGGATTTGGTAGCCGTCTTGTCGCAGCAGTTGTGCTACAGAGATGGAGGGGAGCGTGGAGGCCATTAATCGCCGAAAGCATCACGACTTGTTTGTTTTGAAGTAACTGCTGGTCGCCATGTTTTGTTTCTGGCGTGCTCCGACGCGACCGTCCCAATTTCTTGGCTCAGAATCCCCCGGGTCGCAGTGAAAAAAAAATGTACCCTCGTGTAATATATCTTGATTCTATTCAACACCTTTAGAGGCTAGCAGAAATAAAATATATCTCCAGGGTCCCAGGGTAATTTTCAATTGGGTCATTACGATGCATGCCTGTCATAAAAATCGATGAAATTTCATATAATTTGCTGAAAATTTGAAAAGCACAAATGCTGTACTTGCAGCAGTCTTTGTGATTCTCAAACAAACAATATAAAATTCCTGTTATTTATTTTATTTATTATTTACAGCGTTATAAAAAGTCAAAAATTTTAACTTTCCGTTGATGGTGTTAAAGTTGAATTTTTTTGAGTAAAGAACATTATTTAAACTAAAAATTAATTGAATCATAAACGATATAACAACATATTTGGTCCACTTCCAGAGTATGCTGACGTGTTGCTACTTTATTCAATAGCCGATGCTAAAATATTAGCATATAGGGTAACAAGTCCAGGAGGAGGTAATAGTACCAGGTCACGAAATTTACACTAATCCGTACTACATAAATACCTAAGTGCTCCGAGTAGTAACAATCGCAAGCAAACTTGAAATGAAAATGGTCTGAAAAGTTTTCAAATTTTCAGGCGCGAAATTTTTTTGTTTTGAGCAAAATTGTTCTGTAATTTGGGTTAATCAGATCGGATAACTACTCTTTTTATTACATCCGAATTTTCATATTAAGCTAAAAAAACAAAACAAAAAGCTCTTTGAGTGTTTTTGAGTGTCCAAAGTCCATTTTTTTCATGTACAACTCTGATGACTATAGTTTATGACTACTCATTACTACTTATCACTACTTATTACCTGCTACAGAAATAATAGAGGAAAAATCCGGACTTCCTCTAAAATTTACTCCTTTGATGCATAAATTCAAATTTTATACACTTTATTATTCGGAATAAATAGTAACAAATTAGTAGACTTGCCGGATTTATGAAAGAATATCAGTATCCGTAAATAAACATACATATTACATATTTCAACATATAAGCTCTTTTTCAATGCATTGACAAATAGCCAGAGCTAAGTGAACACTATTATTTCAAACCCACTGTCAGAGGGTGAGCTACCGTACCTCATTACTCATCCTCAATCTGAAAGTGCTTTTTGGAGTGATCGCGCAGTTGAGTCCAAAAGGTTACAATGAACCTGGTATTGTTTGCTAAACTGGAAGCCCTTGTTCTTAGCCGTAACTTAAAATCCACTCCCACTCCTCAAACGTTATTTACGGAGTATCTTTGGGGAAAATGTAGGTGGCTATCTAGGGTCTAGTATCCTCTTTATATTAAACTATTCTTTGAAGAAATAAAACAGTTTCAGGCGTAACATTCTGCAAATGCTTCATGGTGAAAGAAGACACTTTGCTTTTCTACAAAGAGTTTTTTTATTACAACCTCGGTAACATCGTCAGGTAACACTAATAAAAATAATCTTTGTGAAAAAGCAAAGTGTCTTTCATTTTATTCTTTGAAGGATTGGTTGTGATCAGTGTTATGTACAACGACATTTACTAAGAATAGCTACTGAAGGATAATGAAATATTCCTGCAGATAACTTGAGTGAGACGCGGGAGTAGAGTATTGAATATTAAAAAAAATATAAATGGATTAATAGCTGAAATATATCTCTTAACTCGAGAGTCGCAGCATCTTGCAACCTTTTTACACTGCTCATAGTTGTTTCGATTGTATAAGCTTGACTATCGATTAAACCTCTATTTTTAAATCGATTGTATCAATTTCGAGGACCGATTAGGTTTTACATTACTCTTCCTCTTTTCTTCTTTAAAAATATATTGTGTTTAAGAGGAATTGATTTTTATGTGGTCTTCATATTTGCTCCCGAGATAACTTTGTGATATGCACCCACTTTTTTTGTAAAACAAGGTATGGCGAACAGACCGGTTTTCTCTTTATACGAGGGTCATCCGGAAAGTAGCACCCGTTCGTGCCGCATGAAGTGCTGACGACGCGAGTAGCCGCTGGACGAGGTCAGATAGCTTCAGTGGCTTGTCTGCCTTCTCTGAGCCAAGTTGCGTGACGCTAGCATTGCCTGTGTTGTTTCTGTGATTGTTTACAATGTTTAAAAAAATTGAAAACGCCGCCAGTTGTGAAGTGAGGGCAGTGATTAAATTCCTCAATGCAAGAAACGTTCGCCCATGTGATATTCATCGCCAATTAAAGGAGGTGTATGGAGACAATGTAATGGACGAGTCGTCTGTTCGGCGGTGGTGTCGCAACTTCAACATGGGGAGGGGGAACACACACGACGATGAGCGTTCGGGGAGACCGTCTGTCATTACAGACCAACTGGTGAGCTCAGTTGACGAATTCGTGAGGAACGATCGGCGCGTCACAATTGATGACATCTGTGAGCATTTTCCCAATGTTTCTCGAACAATTGTTCATGCAATTGTTAAACACCATCTGCATTATGCAAAAATTTGTGCAAGATGGGTCCCTCGCATGCTTACAGATGAGCACAAAACCAAGCGTATGGCTGCAGCACTGACGTTTTTGGGACGTTATTCTGATGAAGGAGACTCTTTCTTGACTCGCATAATTACTGGTGACGAAACATGGGTTTGTTATGCATCACCTGAGGGTAAACGACAGTCAATGGAGTGAAATCATGCTCATTCACCAAACAAACCAAAAAAATTCAAGACAGTTCTGTCCACCAGGAAACTCATGGCAACCATTTTCTGGGATCGACGAGGTGTATTGCTTATTGATTTTATGGCCCGTGGAGACACTATTAATGCCAATGCGTATTGTGAAACATTAAAGAAATTACGGCGGGCAATACAAAATCGGCGGCGAGGTCTATTGTCTACTGGTGTCATTCTCGTTCATGACAATGCCAGGCCTCATGCAGCTGGGATAACACAAAAACTTTTGCAGCAATTCAAATGGGAAACTTTCGACCATCCACCGTATAGCCCGGACTTGGCCCCTTCAGATGTTCATCTCTTTACAAAGCTTAAAGACTTTTTGGCAGGAAAAAGATTTGACAGCGATGAAGAACTTAAAGGAGTGACCCTGTATCTCAATGAGCTGGCGGCGAAGGACTATGCAGCAGGAATACAGAAACTTGTCACACGTTATGACAAATGCCTTAATTTGCTTGGAGATTATGTTGAGAAGTAGTTTAAAGTATCCTCTTTCAAATAAAATTTTTTATGTTTGTTAATATTTACTTTTGTGTCTTTATTTCACGAACGGGTAATACTTTCCGGATGACCCTCGTAGTATCTGGCAACCCTACAATAGACCCATACGTTGAGTTCTCGACTCGCCACTTCTCTTGTGACCGCGAGACGTCTGGCGTAGGCAGTTTGGTAGCCGGGTCGTGTCGTATATCTGGACCGGAAACATATTATGACTCGTGAACTCCTTCGTGCCGTCCTTCATTCGAGTTTATCCGCTTAACCCATTCGCAAGTACTTTGTGGAGAGCATTCTCCACTCCAAACACTACCTTGCAGAAGGAGTTTGTGGCATTGTTCTCGCGTGGAGGGTCGGTCGGTAAACGCAAGGGGGTAAACTACACGTAGTTTCGTGGAACGATGATTTAGACCACTTAAGCGTCGAAGGTGACGGAATGCAGCCCTAAGCAATTCCCATCACAGATGTTAACTGCAGGCAATGCGAATTAGGTCATGCCTTTAATGAGAGATATTTTAATATTTTTAATGGTCGCCATTAAAAATATAAAACTTCAAAATCTTCTAGGAATTCAATTGGACCACCAAACCGATTTCTTCCCTCTTTAATGAAAGCGTTATATACTCGTATTTTGAGAAAAATATACCGCATTTTTGGGTAAAATACTGAGAAACTACAGGTGGCATAACAACAAGTATGACCCCTGATATAAGAATTTCGCACACCATACAGGCCTTGCTACGGAGTGAATCATACGCTCACTAATGGAACCAACCATCGGATTGATTACTATGGTTACCCGTATATTGGGTAAAATTACTGCATCAATTTCCAAGTCAAATCTTTTTTGTTAACAATCCCGTTCCGACAAACAGGTGGTGACATGATGCCTATTTTGTTGGAATTGGTTTTTGAAATAAAACTATATTAGCCGAAATATTCTTCTATTCTTCGTCTTGCGCAAGATCATATATTGGGGAAAAAAAGTAAGATCAAGCGCTTTTTGTCACTTCAGATGAGGCTATGACTCTCAGGTCCCAGAAATAGCGGAACAAATACACACGTTAACACTATATATAACTCACGTAAGTTCAATAAAAAATGGTACCTCGAAAAACAGTAAAAATCATGTAAGTAAATGTAATCCTAGTGCTTTAAAGTGGGTTCAGAACAAACAAGTTTAACAATGACACTAAATGAATTAATATGGGCCCACACTATTTAGATATATCAGACCACAAAGATATGATAAGATAGATAGATTCCAGTACAGATAGGTATAAATACTCGTTCTTTCCCCGGACAATGAAGAATCACAATAGCAAGAGACCAAAGTCACTATAGAAATATTTAATACGTTCCATTTACAAGTCAGGACTTGTCCTGACACGTTGCTAGAAAACGTGGTTGAAACGTTGCTAGACAGAAGGTATATTCTTAGGTGTATGTGTATATTGGTTGATAGTATATTTATTTGCATACGTTTAAGTGAATAAGATTTTCGCATGAGTATCGCATTCGCCTCTATGGGTGTAGATTCGCATGAATTTTTTGGTTTTGCATGCGGTTTTATTCTCTTTTACGGGTGGTCACCTAACACCTCCCGCCACATACTCTTGTGGAGACCTGATGGGTATTGTGTAGATGTAGATTTAATTTGGGCACTTGTGGACGATCCTGGTATCGTAAAAGCATTTTAAATGTGAAGAAATACCCCAGCTAAAACTATTTAGAAAATTATTTCAGGTAATATTTTCTTTTTTTATAAAAAATATACACGCATTAGCGCGTTTCTGAGGGATAAATAAATGTATAAAGACCCAATATATTTGAATTTATCGTCTTCCTTAGCTACAGTGAATCGTTTCATTACAGGCTATCAGTGTGAGCGTATTTCATATATCATTAACACTGTAAAAACACTGCTACAACTTTTAGTAACTATACGGCGATGCTAATTTGATACAGACATAGTATTTGAAAATAGTGTTCATTTATCAGCCTTTCACGCATTCAAGCCCGAACGCCTTCAATCCAAAATACTTAGCGCTCAAAAGAATTCAGTATGTTTAGCGAGCTCAACCAAATAGGAAAATCAAATCTTTAATGAAAGTTTACCAATGAGAAGTCTTCAGCGAATTTGCCATTGTTTTATCGTTTAACTTAGTTAACTTATAAGCCCGTTTTCCCTCGTCATTCGAAAACTTATTTCAAAATTTATAATTGTGCCACCTTTTGCATTGAGCTGCGTTGTGCGCAACGCTCTGGGACCGCTCCCTATTTCAAGTAAGTGTATGGTCAAGTCTGCGCTTGTGAAACAAGTTCTTGAGTCAACTTATCAAATTCAAAGTCAATCTGACACTAAACGACGAATTTAAATAGAACCCTAAAACCCTTGGGGATGAAATGACAAAGGGGAAGAAAGACTCACCGTGGCAATCGATGGGAAGCGGAAGAGGAAAACGGGGACCAGCCATTAGTGAGGGAGGAACGATTAAACTGATGGCGCCAAATGCAGAAGCAAGAGATGAAGGGACCCTGAGTCATACACGTGGCAGCATACCGTCGGTGATGAATAACGGTGAGAATTAAAATAAGACACCGCAAGGAGTTACGGCAATCGATAGTCTGCTAAAGGTTAAGGAAGATTGAAATTTACATCTAGGTGTACACAATAACTCGTAAGTCATCGCAAGGGAATGTGGCGGGGGAGGGGTTGATGAGACACCACCTGTAAAAATAGAGTGCAACCAAATGCAATGCCAGAAAAAGTTACATTAAATTCCAGGTTAATAGCGGTAACAAGAATAATCGCTGCATAGATATCCAGTGCACTCATATGTGTACGTGCTTGTGTGGAGTAGTATGTTTGTTTTGCATTTAATTGAATTCTGTATTACGGTTGGTGCCCTGACACCCTCTGCAAACACGTTCTTGCTGAGTATTGTGTAGATGCAGATAAGAGGCATTCTAGACATATGTTAGGATTGGAGGGAAAACTTTTAAGCTAAGAGTCTGTCGAAGACCACAATGATAACATATTTACAGAAAGCGCCCAAAAAGCGGATATCCTATATAGTTTATTTCAGTGTTTACACTGAAGATACAAACTTTATATCATAATTGCGCATATTGAGTTAACGCAGCAATTCCTCCACATGAGTAGGCACTGGTGAAAATAGTTAGGAGCATGCAAGTTACATTCACCTTCATCTCACTTCATGGCTGGTGTCCCACCGTCCCTCATCACCTGCCCTTGGATCTGAGGGAGGATGTCATGTAAATAAATACATTTGTTAACCTAATATGATTTGTGGATTATTTGTCCTACATGAGAGTAATGTTACCTGAAAGTTGGTGTCTGCTTTGCATGTTAGCCCGTCCTTTGTGATGGTATCTCTTTTTTATGTTCGTAGTGTAGTTACTGAAGTGGTTACTGAATGTGTAACAGTTTTAATGTGAGTAATCGATGTTGGATAAATTACGTGCTCCATAATTGAATCACGGGGTGTCACGTGTTTGTAAAAGTGTTGCATTAGATGAAGTGTGATCTAACACTCCCTGTCACATGTCCTTCCTTGCTTGGTAGTGAGTAGATATAGATGTATTCACTCCATTCAATTCCATTCTAAAGTTTTTTATTCGCAAGGAAGTTTTGACCAGTCTTCAGAAGGAGAGCTTTGTTATAAAACCGATTTAAGTTGGCCATGACTGCGTTCATGACTTCAGTGGCAATCAAGTTTGTATTGGAAAACATTTTTTAGAGAATTTTTTCTTATTGTTATGTTAATTCTTTTCTTATATTTATTTCTAATTCTCTTTTGAAATAATATATAAAATACTTTATGGAAAATAAATGTCACATAGACTCGCTTGATAGAACGAAGCTCGATCTTCCAGGTGCTGAAATACGTGTATATATGTGCTGGTAGTAGAAGTAATTTTAGGGGAGGCAACCGACATCTAAGGTCATTTGCGCCGTTGGGGATGGATTGGAAAGGAAGGGTGGAGAGAAACCTGGAGTCGGCATTAGCCTTTTCTTGTCAAAAGACGCCAAGGGTTCCACAGTTTAACGTAACATACGGCGGACGTCGCACTCACTCGAAGTGCTTTCCACAAAGCACTTCAAGTAGGGATCGGGATACCACTGGAGGGAAGCCTGTACGTTAGACACCACACCATACCGATCCGCTTATATTATATAATAACCATAAACACAGTAATCAACCCGAAGGTCGGTTTAGTAGGTGATGGTAGAGCTCACCCATGTACCAAGCCCTATACGGCGTGTGAATATTCACACATCAGGGTAGGGGGGGCCAGTTCCTTTCCCTGTGCCGGTTATGGTTTCCCAGGAAGATCTGGTACCCGAAAAATCAACTAGCTTGGTTGGAGCTGCAGGTGCCCAGAGTGCCTTGCCCGGGAATCGAACCCGGTACCCTCCGGTCAGCAGTCCAACGCTCTACCCGCTAGACCACCGCGACCCGCTTATATTGTATATATATATATATATATGCTGGTGTAAGGATTTACATAAGAGAGTGAATAGGGGCCGTGAAAGAAGAGAGTTATACCTCTCTCTCTCTGAAAGAAATGCTACTAGGACTACGACATGAGAGATGAATCAAGACAGCCATTCGACCGCAGCTGCGGTGGGCGATCGCTGCATAGACCGCGGCCTTGGCCGCCTCATCGCTATTGTGTGTGTGCACGAAATGTCCGCATGGCCTTTATTTGACCGCAGTTTAAACCCGCAACCAGCGGCAGTGCATTGATACTCCCACTCGTAATGTGGGAGTCTTCGGGCCGTAGTTATTGTTAAGAAGTAATCTATAGTATCAGTAGGTTTTGAAGGTGACATAACAGCGGAAAAGGAAATTTAATTTAAGCACCAAAGAAGACGTGCTCTTACTGAGGAAGGATGCGAATGATAACTACGTGGTCGTTCAATCAAACCTTTGGAACTCCCATGAGATGGAGGTCGTAGTATCAGAATAGGTTTGGTTTTGTTAAGCCTCATATCTCACTAGACTATTGTTAAAACTTGAGCTATATCCACCTCGTTATTTCATATTAGTAGTCGAGTGGAGCAACGAACGTTTATTTTGAAAAATGGAAAAAAATGAGTATGGTACGGTGGTAAAACACCTCCATTTATAACGCTTAATAATAAAAGAAATCAAAGCCGTGTTGGATAAAGTTCATGAAACATCTGCTGCAGTGTTTGTGACTGTTTGCAATTGAGTAAATGAGTTCAAACGTGGCCGTAGATACACAATTGATGTACATCTTTCGAGACGTCGAATGAAACTGACTTCTACCGAAATGATTGACGAAATCCGGGATATGGATTTGAGTGAGCGACAACTCAAAGCTCGATATATGATTGAGGTCCTAGGCATAACATTGAGTACATTTTTTTATTTTGAACTAAAAATTGGGTGTGAAGAATTTTCGGCAGGATGAGTGCCGCTGGTTTTTTTCTCTTCGTAGAATAAACGCGAAAGTGTAGTCGATTCGGAGGCTGATTTATCATTTTCCGACACAAACCTGACGATTTTCTGCGTCGATGCATGACTTTGGGCAATACATGGATC